>CAJPEV010001839.1:1647-52108 GCA_905338385.1 Darwinula stevensoni | reverse complement strand
AGGGATGGGATGGACGTTGGACTAGGGCGCGACGACAACCGTGATGGGGGGCGAGGCTGCTTTCGATAGCCATTGCTTTGTCTTATTCTCTGCTTATACGGTGTTATGCAGTACCTTGTCTTTCCCATGCTCCGCTATCAAGTTAATCTGATTTTTTTTTTCCGTCCGACCGGACTCGTAGAGGTTGCTCTGGCTTGATTCCCGAGGTAAAAAAAAAGCAAAAGAAAAAACAGGAGGGGGGGGGGGAGAGAAGGGAAGGGAATGGATTCTCGAGATGCACTGGACTGTATCTGACAGACAGAAGGTCCAGGTCGTAACTCATAAGATGGATCTACAGTATGAGATACTGTGAGACAGAGACTGAGATGCATTGTTGCGTGTCTCGTTTACAGCCATATGCCGAGCCGGATGTCATCCAGTACACGGGAGTTGCACCGAGCCCAACGAGTGCAAGTGAGTGTCCGTCTGTCTCCTCTCCTCTTTACGAAATCCCGGCGGGGAAGTAACAGTAATGGTCAATGTTATGAGTTTTCCATGTTCCGCTGCCGGCTGGCGTCACAACAGAGCTGCTTTTTTGCCTTTATGTCTTCTTCCTTCGTCTTTCCCATCTGCTCCTCTCACCTGTTTTCCCTTCTCCCGGGTTTTCGTTGACACGAATGTTGATGTTCGGTGCAGATGTCAGTCGAGCTGG
Source organism: Darwinula stevensoni (assembly GCA_905338385.1). Lineage (NCBI taxonomy): Eukaryota > Metazoa > Arthropoda > Ostracoda > Podocopida > Darwinulidae > Darwinula > Darwinula stevensoni. The sequence continues at coordinate 51,417 of CAJPEV010001839.1, read as the reverse complement.
CAGGGGCCTTTCTGCGACCAGTGCATCCCATATCCAGGATGCAAGCACGGGAGCTGCCGAGAACCGGGGCAGTGCGAATGCGACGAGGGATGGGGAGGAGTGTTCTGCGACCAAGGTGAGGAAGACGGAGGAGAGATTGATGAATCTCCCGGCCGGGAATTCCCTTTTCTCGGAATTTCCAGTCCGGGTGTTGACGTTAATGATGCCTTTCGCCTTTTGCCTGCGCACTTTCCTTAATGAGATGCAATCACGCCTGGTGCGTTATCTCCAACTGCGATCAATCGATCCCTCGACCCAATCCGGGTTCATGCATTCTGCATGAATGATTGGTCCTGGGCTGGGCTGGGCTGAATAGGGCTGGGAAGGACGACACCTTTTTGCCAGGTCTCGTCCGGCCTTGTCAATATTCCTCCCTGGACTCGGTTCATAAATCATGAAAGAGTCTCCACAAGAGACAAATCACGGCGTGTCCTGCATACGGACCCAGCCCAAAGACTCCAATCTCTTCATCTCTTGCAGGCGTGGTTCATTACTGGGTATCCTGTGATCGATGGATCGGAGTTGGACGAATGAAATGATTTTTTTTTCCTTATCTCAGTCTCTTCCTCTCGTTTTCAGACCTCAACTATTGTACGAACCATCACCCGTGTCGAAACGGAGGGATCTGTTTCAACACCGGGGAAGGGAGCTACGAATGCAACTGCACTGCGGGCTTCACGGGCAAAGATTGCGAGAGGGAAATGGACGAATGCCACACCAATCCCTGTCGTCACGGAGGCATTTGCCTGGTCAGTCCCTGCCGTTCGTCGAGAGAGGCTCGATATCGGATGATTCGGGGGTTCATAGAACGTGGTTTTTCGTGCGTAGGTCATGGGTTCGAAGTATACGTGCAGCTGCAAGCAGGGATGGCATGGGCAAAACTGCGAGCTGACGGCGGGTTCTTGTGCGGATTTCCCGTGTCGGAATGGAGCCACGTGTCTGGATGACCCGTCGGTGGGGTATCGATGCCGGTGTCCATATGGCTACTCTGGGAGCCATTGCGAAACTCCGAGGGATCCCTGCTCGTCTCAGCCTTGTCTCAACGGTACGTGTGGGTCTTTCTCTTAGCATATCACGGACGTTTACGGCTCAATCTCGTCCTACTCGCGATCTCTATCATGATGGGAGACTCGAGAAAGAAAGAAACCCACCGGACTGCTCGGTTAACGTCCTGTCCTTCTTCTGTGATCGAAAAATTCCTCCGCTTATGAGCTCCCTCTTTCCTTTTATCAGTTTAATCTCAAGAACTTTATGGCCACTTGCTCATGGTCATTTACATACTGGTATTCATCTGAGAGACGGGCAGATAAAAGCGCTAGAAAAAATCCTCTTCCGTTCCTTCAGACTTTCCTTCCACCTGCAGGTATTCTTACTTTTTCTTTTTTGCTTCTAGGTGGGAAATGCAAGTGGTACGGAGTGGGATCGGAGTTCCAATGCAGTTGTCCCCGAGGTTTCCGCGGAGCCAAGTGCGAGGAGCGAGTAGACGTATGCGAAAGCGAACCATCCCCGTGCCAGCACGGGGGGACATGCACCAGGATCAACGTGAGTCTGGGGGGACCGGAGGAGTTCAAGTGCCTCTGTCCGCCGGGGTTCGTCGGTTCACAGTGCGAGACGGATGTGGATGACTGTGCGACGAGGCCGTGTGCGAATGCGGGGACTTGCTTGGATCGACCCAATGGGTTCGAATGCCTCTGCCCGCCGGGGTACATGGGGGCCACGTGTCAGGTCTATGTGGACGCCACGTGTCAACTGAATCCGTGTCAGAATGGGGGGACCTGTAGGAATTCTCTGGTGGCCCCTGGATTTTATTGCATCTGTCCCGAGGGGGTCACGGGGAGGGAATGCGAGTCCCCGGACCCCTTACGCCTGGAGGACGACGGGGGACTGAGCATGGGACAGGTGGTTGCCATAGCAACGGTGAGCGTGTCGGTGCCGCTGTTGGTGGTGTTGGCGACGTGTGCCGTGTGGTGCCTGAAGCACCGACGGCGACGCGAGAAGGCCCGAGCGGACGAGGAGGCGAGGCAGCAGAACGAAGCCAATGCGAGGTCCAAGAACCTCATCCTGCAACACCACAACAATAACAACAATCACCATCACCATCATCCCAAGTTCGACATGATCGTGAACGACCTGGACTACCCGTCGAGTGAGAGCGGGAGCAAGTGCGTGAACACGACCGTGTCGAGTGAACCGAGTTACGAGATCCTGCAGAAACGGATGAGGAAATCCTACAAACAGATGAACACGTCCTGTCCCGCGTCCGAGACGCTTTCCGTGCCGGGCTCGGATCGGTTCGGCAGGGCGTCCGTGTTGAGCGAGAAACTGGAGAAGGACCTGGAGCACGTCTACGCCGTGTCCATGTCCACGTCCAGGTCGTTTAGTGGGGGTGGTGCAGGGACACCCCTGGGTGGCGGTGGCACCTGTGGAGGCACCTTCCATCCGTCGTCGTCGTCGTCCTCGTCCTCGTCATCGGTTCACTGTAGCACCAGGTGAGCCTTGGGGTTCTTTTTCTTTCTTTCGAGCGGGAGAAGAGGGGGCCATTGAGGGGCAGGGGAGGGTAGGCTCGATAATGACTCGAGGCCGTCGTGAATGACCCATATTTCATCCTTTTCGAGCCTCGGCGTTCTCACCATTTCCCGACCCTTCTGCCTCTGCCATTGTGCGCCTTTTCACGTGGGGCACGCACTAGTTGGCGGTGGCAGGCACAGGCAGGGGTAGAACTCAAAAGGAGATAAGGAATACCCTCTTTTCGGCTGGGAACGTTTCGAGGGGGGGAAATTTATAAGCAAGGGATTCAGAGACGTACGTAAACACGAGGTGAATATGCTGGCTTTGCTCGTCCGACGCCATGAATACAAGGCGACGCAACCAAGCAATGGAGGGAGAGAACTTCCAAGAAGCTCGCGACATCCATCTCGCAGCTTTCAATGCAGTGTGAATAGGAGGGGGGTGGTGGGGGGGGGGAGGGGAGGGAATGCTTTCGCCATCCGGCTTGACTCGATTTGACTCGCGAGTCTCGGATCTCTGGGTTCTCAGTAGCTGTTTCCCGTTTACCATGCCGGAGTTTCCGCTGATTCTTGCCTGTATGTTAATTGGTCGAATGCTGTTCATTTCGGTCAGCGGTGAAGTAGTTTTGCCCTACATGCTGACTGCTTCCGCGTGGCTGTAATGAATTGGGCGCATGCTAAGTGGGCCGTCGAAATAGGGGTTGTACTTGGCGTCTTGGTACTTGATCTGTGGAGATGAAAATTCAGAAGTTGAGAGCCTGAGAAAGGGCTTTTTTGGTCTCGGTCTCTTTTTTTCCCCCGTGGGTCGATGTGGCCTGTGGGAGCGATTACGTGGAGCATTTAGACATTATGGCATCGTAGCTGTGACGTCACTTTATCGGCTCCTTCCACACGCAGACAGGTGGTGGGACTCGATCGTCGCAGGGACGGGTCTCGGTGCCGTACCGAAGTGTATTTTTGGATGGATTGCAACCGAGCTTGGAACGAGTCGCACATGTCAGTTGAACCTAATTGCGCCTTGAGGAATCCACGATCCTCGAAAGGAAGGGCCTCGGACAGTTTTTTTTCCCTCTCTCCGCCTCGTCTCTGGCGAGGCCAAGCTGTTGAGGAGTGCGGATAGGTTATTAGCGTTGAGAGTCGCATTGATAGCCTCTGCTCCATGCCAAATGAGGCACGTGTGCCTTGGCGATTTATATCGACTCCAATTTGGCGTCATGAGGTTCCTGCATGGCCGAAGCTTGGTTCGTTAGCGGTCGAGGGCGCATTTTCGATGCTTTCGGTGTGGTTCAGTTGACTTGGGGTTGTGTTTTTTTTTTTGGTGCGGTGCGGGTTGGGTGGGGAGAGGAAATGCAGGGAAACGGGGCGAAGGGCATTCGTCTGTCGGTCGAGAAGGGAGTGAAAGGAGTTGATGGGTGGGGGTCATCTATAAAAATGCTAATTTTGGTCAGAGTAAATCGTTCTCAAATTTTTTTGTGGGAACGGGTTGGTTGGGTCACGGGGGCAAGGATTAATCAGTCGCCTTGGGTCTCGGGGGTAATGTTTTGGTCGTCTTGGGTCACGGGGCGGTGTTTCGGTGGCATTTTCCGAATTCCCTCACATGGCCCCCTCTTTTTCGTTCTGTGAATGGAATGCCAACCGCGTTCGTGTGGTTTTTTTTTGGATCCTTACCAATGCATGTTTTGTGGGTTGTTCGTGTTGCAGTGAGAGCACGCTGGGCTGGAAGTCGTCAGGAGAGTCTCGGCGATCCCCGTCACCTAGTCCCCCGTGCCCCCCGGGCCCCCCGTGCCCGTCCATCCCGGGCGTCTACGTCATCAGTGATCCTCCGCCTCCCTCACTCTACGACTACGCGCGCGCGTCTTCGTTCAGTGAGGATGGACTTCTCGCCACGGAAGTCTAGTGATCCCGATCGACGACCTTTCCCCCCGTACGAAACGGCCGGAAAGGTGATGGTCGTTCGGGAGTTGTTTTTTTTTTTATCCGCTTCGTTGTGATAATCGGCAGATTCTTTCTCATGCCAATTGATCTCTCCCTCATTGTTGCCTGTGTCTGTGTTATTTATGAAAGAAATTTAGAAAAAAAAATGGAGAACGCGAAGGCGAAAGCATGCGGAGGATCTCGATCTCGATCCCAGGGTGAAGTCATGCCGAACAATACCGGCCACTTTTTCCTTTTTTTTTCTTTTTTTTTTTCTCCCCCGCGCAGAGGACCTGTTCTGCATGCTTTCGTCTTCTCTCTCTCTCTCTCTCCGCGGAGAGAGAGAGAGGGAACAAGAGCTTTCGTACTATTTATAGTCGAATCCTGTCTCCACGACGCTTCGTGTTTGATCCTGAATTTTTTTGGTCCTGTTTCCACCCCCGAAAGTTGTGTACAGTGTATATGGAAGAGAGGTGATTGTGCAAGAGGTGCATGAGTCAAAAAGGACAGTGTTCTTGTCAATAAAGAAAAGATTATAGTTGATATTTTTCTCCCCCTGAACACCGCCTTTTTCATGTTCCGAACCCCCCCTGGGAAAAAGGGGTAGAGATGAATGAAAAGACTAAGGCAAGAAAACGAGGAAGAAAAAAAAAAGAGAGGGGGGAGAGAGAAGGGAACTCGTCACGCTCAGTCAGGATCGTTTCCGGCCATTTTCTCGTCCCTCTCGGTAGATGAACTCTCTCTCTCTCTCTCTCTCTCTCTCTCTCTCTGTCTCCCTACGCCGATAAATGCCCCGAAAATTGCGGTAAAAATGACCAGATCCTGAGAATTTCTCCTGTCGAGGCGCGTGGGAAAAAACACACGGATAATATATCCTTGAGAAAGCGAGGAAGCCCCCCGTTCCAGCCGGGATCCCCCGACTTCTTTTTCAACAGGAATCTCGTCGGCGAAGGCCCGCTCCCTCGTCACGAAGGCCTGTTTCCTCGTCACGTAGCCTGTTCTCGAGAATGGACCTCGAGCCGGGAATTCCCACGGGATCGGGTCTTCCTCGTGCATCGGTGGCGATCGAGGGATTTTTTTCCCGATTCGGGTTCGCACGTTCGCGCATGTGCAAGCCGAAACATTGGGAACGATATTTTCGCAGTTTCCTTGTTACCGTGAGACTAATTGGCTGGTAAGCCGACCGGACGGGACTGCAAATGGCCTTTTTTTTCCCAAGGAAAACGAACTCGTCTTTCGGCTTGTTTCTCCTCCACCGTAAGGGGAGGATTCTAATTATGTAATCGGGGTTCCCAATGGAGGATGAAGTCCTTTGTAATGGAGCCAGACCAGATGTTTCTTTTCCTTTCCCTCCTAAGCTCACAGCGAAGAGGGAACCGGGTCCGAAGGGGGGGTTGGGGGGTGTGGGGGGTGAGGGGGGGCCGAGGTGGTGCCTCGTTGATTTCCAAGCCGGTCCGACTGAGAAGCAGATGAGAGAGGGATTTTATCAGGGTCAGCCTGTCATCTGCGCCGTTTCCCCTCGGAATATGCCTACCTGTATCTGCTTTGGAGATTTTTTTTTTTCTTTCGGCTCCTTTCCAAGGCAGCCCGGCTCAGAAACGCGCAGATGGTGTGACGTGCCCCAACGTATCTCGTTATACGAATGACGGCATTTTGGCGTCTTTCGACCGTGCCAAACACTCACGGCCCGTCGGTCATACCGAGCCGGGATTGCGGAACTTCCCCGGTACAAACAAGTCTGGCCGACACGAGGGGGTAACAACACATTCGGCGAGGGATCATTAAGCAGGGAAGCAAACCGTGGCAGTCTGATGGAAGCGCCGGGACGAATCCATGCGACGAGAGAACAAACTCACTCAACGAACGTTCGAAGCAGCGAAACCATTCCGAGAAACTCCAGCAACAAATTAATCTTAATACGAATTAAAGATAAACAGAGGCAGAGCAACAGAGTGGTGGGCGCTCGACACGTTTCCATTCCATTATTATTATTATCATTTATCATATTTATTATAGCTGTCCCTCGAACACCGGGCATCTTTTCATCCCTGTTTATTCTCGACGTCCGTCCTGGACCCCCCATTATTTTAGGGAAGGTCGCCCGGTACGAGACGATCGACTCGCCACCGGCCTTGCCTCCACTCCTTTCACGGCTACAAATCGCGGATGAAAGAAAATAGACGTTCCCAGGGCAGGCCAGATGGGGAAGGAGTGAGTGGAGGACAGAAGACAAGAACAGCAGCTGTCGATGAAGCCGCTTCGCTCTCTCTCTCTCTCTCTCTCTCCTCTCGCTCTCTCTCTCTCTTGGTGCCCTCGGGCATGAGATCCGGCCGATTTTCCCACGTGAGAGGGACGCACGGTGACTGCCGAAAAAAAGGGGTTATGTCTCAGACGAGACGAAAACAAGCCAGGGTTTTTAAAAGCGCTCCTCGGAGGGACTCGCTCGAGAGAGAAAAAAAAGGTTCAAAGAAAGCTCGGGATGAACGAAGTGGGCACACAATGGCGTTCGCAGAAGAGAAAAAAGGTGCGGACCGAGTCCATTCTCTTTCCTTGCACACATATTGAACTGCATTGTATGCTAATGACCCGTTACTCTTTGTGCGCATTGCTGCGACAGCAGCACTCCAGGTATTTCACCCTCGACGTTCCCCTCTGTCGACGGTGCAAGGAAAAAAAGTGATAAAAAAAAAGACTTCGTCACGTCCATCGTGTTTAGTCATATCGAATCGCTTCGGAGACAATCGGAGTTTGCCCCCGGTCAGAAGAAATTCGCCCCCGGCGAAAATTTTCCCCGGAGACGAACTCCGGCGCCTGCCTGACAAAAAGGAAAAAGCGATGAGAACCCTCATTAGCCTCCTTGGGACAGATTTATGGGGGGGGATCATAAGAAACGACTCAATCATCCCATATCCGCTCGAGATGAATGCCACAACCGGAGTGAATTTCCAAACAATGGGTATATACACACGAGACGGGTCGCATTCCACGGCGTCCGTTCCTTCACACGGCCTCCTCAGGTTCTGTCGAATCCATTCAGGCTTTTTTCTTCAAGAGGCTTCAAGGTCGGTTTCCCTCTCATCGAAGGAGTTGGGAGCAGAATTTTTACGCCCGGGTGAATTGCACGAGCCTAACAGAGGGGGAACTAAAACAATGACGCGGGTCAAGATCGTTATCGAATCTCGTCCCAATTAAGTGTAAGACGACAAACATCCGTTTCCCTTCCAAGGTGGATCTGCCAAGTCAGTAATGCATGTAGAAGTGTGCATAAGCATATGCATCAAAGAGGAGTGATTTATTGGCGAATCCCCCCATAAACACGCGCTCGGGGCTCAAGGATATCGACGTCATGGGAAAGGGAAGTTGCATCATGCTCAGCAGACGACGCGCTTGCCCCCTAGCAGACGACGCAGTTGGGTGGGACCAATCGCAGCGTTGCTGGGCCATTGGCGGGGAGTGACGTCATTGTGTGTCTCTTCGCCCTTGCCGCAGCCGAGCAACATCAAGGCGGTGACTGGCACGAACAGACTTTCTATCCTTCATCTGCTTTGGTGCTTCCTCCTTCCTCGTTCTTCCGACTTCGGCATGAGAGCAGAAGTGAAGGATTCGTGATGAGTAAGAAGCCTCAATCACTCTGGGTGTTCGGGTATGGATCCCTGTGCTGGCGACCTGGCTTTCAGTTCGCCCAGGCCAAAGTGGGTCACGTGCGGGGATTCTCTCGACGGTTTTGGCAAGGGAACACGACGCATCGAGGATCGCCGGGAAAGGTTCCTTCTCCATCCTGTCTTATGAGCTTAGCAACCGTGGCATTTTTGGGTCGTGCACGAGGATTTTCTTGCATTTCAGCCGGGGAGAGTGGTCACATTGGTGGAAGATGCGGACGTGAGTCTTTTGTTCCTTTACTTTCTTTGGGTATCATCGACAGCCTATTCTTTATAATAGTGCATGCGGTTTATGAGTCCCAGGGTCGTCCTTTCTCCCTCCTAGACTTGTGCTCGCTGCCACGGGGTAGAAAGTTTCATATATTTTAAAAATATATATTACGATTTATGTGTGACTTCGTCTAATCTCGTCTCGCAAAATTATCGGCTAAAATTCACCCGACGCGGGACCGTCCTATCGACGAAAGGAAAAGTGACTCCATTCCTTTTCTCTTTGCGTCAGTCATTTCATCACAGAGAAGCGAGGGAGGACCAGTGAAAGGGGAAGCCCTTCCTCGTGAATTCGGAGGGAATTCCCTCGACTGCCTTTAACTCCGATTCTGTGGGCAAGCCCCTTTCACCCGGTCTGATGACCGCGGTGATCCGGCCCTTAGGGAGACGTGATTGACAGCTGATCAATTGGTGATAGGGGTCATGAAGTACGGCGGAAGACGGAAGTGTAATTTATATGCAATTTTTTTCTCTATAGGGATTTCTCTCGTGCTTTTTATTTTATTCTCATGATTACCCTTTGGGAAAGGTACCTTCACCTTATAATCTGAAAACCTGACTATGGCATCCCTGTGAAGTTATTCTTATTCCGACTCGTCATCGGAATTTCCAGGAAGAAGAGTAGAAACCAGTTTCTTTTTTTTTCTTCTTTTTTTTCTTCTCCGAAGTGGAATCCTCTGGAATGGAGAGACCACTTTCAGAGTTCATGATAGCTGTCACGAATTCCATTTTTTTTTAGGTCATTGAAGTAGAAAAGGACTTGATGACCTCAGGATTTTCCCTATACCCATTCGATGCCGGATAAGTCGTTGCACAACCAAGCTTATGCAGTTTATCTTCCGGAAGAGTCATAACATGAACAAGTATTATCATTATTCCCGATGACAAACTGCAAAAGCTTGATTACACAATTGGTTGGCAAGCACCGAGCGTCCCTGGGGAGACAAGGCGTCTCCCCAGGGTCAGCGACGGCTCGAGATCTGGTCAATGTCAGCAGACGGGGTCTATTATTCTGCGGCGTCTCTCTGCATTTATTACTAGCTTATTTTACTTTCTTATCGTGCAAACTTGGGAAACTCTAGTCAATTCTTCCACAACGCAATGACCTAGATAGTACAGTTCATTCGCAACAACTCTCTTGAACCCTAACCGGTCGTTTGGAATCCGGAAGGAAGATAATCATCTCCTTCGCCAATTTTTATTTTTTTTTTAGGGAAAACCGCCAAAGAGTAGTTGGAACGCAGTTCTCTGAAATCGCCCTTATCGGATGTCTCCATTGCGGGAACAGTGCCAGGCAGAGTTTTCACCTCGAGTGTCGGGTCGCTGCACTTCAAGTCTATTTCCCATCTCCGCATTCTTCTGTTTATACTGTGCGCGCATGTAGTGTACATATTAGAACGTCTCGGGGTGCGTTTGGACCCTGGAAGCCTTTCTTTCCTCGTAGACAGCAGATCCATTAGTTCTCGTAGCTGTCGCTGGTTGTCTCTCCGAGAAATCGATACCCCCCCCCCCTGGGAACGTCTATTTTCTTTCATCCGCGATTTGTAGCCGTGAAAGGAGTGGAGGCAAGGCCGGTGGCGAGTCGATCGTCTCGTACCGGGCGACCTTCCCTAAAATAATGGGGGGTCGTAATTTCCCCCCCCCCCCCCCCCCCCTCCCCACGAGCTTTTTTTTGCGCCTGTTCCCCAATGCCTGTGCGAAACCATGGCGAGAACCAATGCGAGGCCTCGGGAAGGTTCTCTTCCGAGAATCGGGTGAAATCATCGACAGGAGATATTTACAGTTATGATCCCCTACCATCTTGCACTGACGTCTCAGGGTCTTCGTCGGGATCTGAGAGTCTAGACCTATGGATACGTTATATGGCTTGAAGGACTTCGTTCCTGGATAGACCTTTTGGGTTTGAACGTAGTCCAGGGTGAGAATTGATGGCGCACGTCCGACCCCCCTCCCCGGGAAGTAGACATTCTTAAGCTGAACTCCTACCATGTTATGACAATCACATGACATTACATTTATTTAGTTACGTATCATCAAATGCTGCAGTCCTTCCCACTGACACCACATGGCGCCAACGATGTACAGCTTTCAACTTCTCTCTGCTCATTCATCACCTTCAAGGCCAATGAAATCTTTTGTGCCGAAATGAACTTCTTGAGGGAGAAGTTTGCGAAGTAGGCTGAATTATCCCCCTAGAGCCAGTACAGCCACTATTTACATCCAGTGAGTGACACTTCTAATCTACATTACGCGAATAGGGGATTCCCCCACTCTGTACATCGTATGGAAATATTCCCAGGACTTCGTCGGCGCCTATCTTTGTCTGAAAATTTTCTGCGTGTAACTCTCTTCCTGCCATTCTTAAAGAAGTTATTCCATTATTTCGGTAAGGGAAGGGATTTAGTTGGTACTTATCGAGACAGGAAGTTCTGGCTTGTGTCTCAAGGGGCCTTAGGCTAAGGTTTGCATCTCCTCTTCAGCTGCATTCGAATCGATTCTCATTAGAATGTCTTGGATTTGTAAGCTACTTGAATCGAAATGCAAACCAAAGCGTAGCCGATCCTAGGCTGGTAGCGGGATCGACTACTCTTTGTTTTCATTCGGTTCTATTTCGGTCATGGACAACTTCACCATTGTATTTTCCAGGGTATGGTGTGGGGACAGGCGTATGAGCTCATAAACGAAGATGCCCTGGAATACCTGAATCATAGGGAAGTGGTACTGGGAGGATACCGTTCCGAGCTGACTCTCTTCCGAAGTCGAGACGAGGGAGTGGAGTTCCCCGTCCTTGTTTTTCTGTCCGTCCCGGGTTCTCCTGGCTGGCTGGGACCTGCCTCTCCCCGGGATGTGGCCGACCAGATCCTCACCGCTCGGGGGCCTTCGGGCCACAATGCGGAGTACGTCCTTCGCCTGGCGCACTTTCTGAGGGAGGTGATCCCCGAGGACCGAGACGATCACCTCTTCGAACTCGAGGCTCTGGTTCTGCACGGGCTGAAAATGATGGGTTTGTCGCACGAGGAGTTCCTGGGGATCTCGAAGGGGAAAGCTACTCCTTGGGAGTCCTCTCAGGGTCCCGGATCAGCGTCACCCCCTCCCAGTCCGAGGGAGAACTCCTTCCAGTTCCAATCTATGCTTCCAGCCAAGAGCCTTCGCTGCCTCAATATCACTTGATTGTCTTTCGCACTTAATTTTATTCTGACGCACTGGACAGATTTAGGGGGGTTAGCTTTTTCATTATTTCCGTTCGAGGTCTGCTGAATACAGATTATATTATTGCCTTGGAGATCAGGTCACGTGAACTGACATGATTAATACAGGGTGTTGGCTCATTCATCGAATAATTTATTTGTTGGCACCAAGTGGTGCAGACAAAAAAAGGTAACGGAAATAAATCATCTGAGCAGGGGCTCAGCCTTCTGGGGGAAGGAGATCCGTTTCTCATCGGAAACGGGAAGCATTCTCGAAGCAGGCAATCATCCATCCTCCTGCTTACGTCACACGAACTTCTTGGATGCACTGAGTTTCGTCCCACTTTAGCGTTTACTTGGCATTGAGCGTTTCAATTATGAAATGAGAGTTTCAATAGAAACTCGAAATTGGCTGTAATCGGTCCTAGTGCGACGTCTGTGGCAAATTTCATCTCAATTTCCCGTTTTTCCCGAGAATTCCTGATACAGAACGAAACCTTGTTAACTAGTCCACGATGATTATCTTACCTACCAAATATTGACTCTACCAAGACTATGGCTTAACACTAGAATAACATTTTCGAACAATTTTGTCTTGTTACCATACCAACTATTATGGCTGTCTTCACCAAACTTCATGGCTACCGATAAATTGTAGACCATTTTTAGATCCATCCCAAAGGGTAAAAGGGCTACCTCTTTCGTTTTGACTCAGAGGAACAGATAAACTTTCGCCTCATCTGACTTAGGATTTCGGGTTCTCTTTCTGACGATTCGAGCCCGACCTCTTCAGGTGAATAAGGTGTGTCATAACGATAGCTAAATACCGTGATCACACCGTGACGACGTCAGGCTAAAGTAATTGCAGAGCTAAAATTTTCAATGTCGAATAATTCAAGTTTATTTAAACTGCATCTCGAGATATAATTTGAATCGTGTCAGCTAACGAAATGCCTGATTTGGATTTTTGGAAAGCCAAATCCATGCTTTGATTTATCGACACATTTCAAATTAAATTTCAGAATGTACTTTAAATTATACGATTCTATTTTTTTCCTCCTCATGCTTCCATTTTCGTAATTCGCATTTTAGCCCATTTCCAAGAGATTTTCCGTCATGAAATTAGGTTTTATCGATCTGAATTATGTATCGCTTTTTGCCTGGTGCTTATCATCTTGACATTTTGGTTTCTACACGTTTTGACGAGCTGTCCAGAGCCAGATGGCTTTCTGCTCATTTTTCCCAATGATATCGCGAAAAGTGAGTTCCGTACGGCTCATCGCCTCCCTTGAGACAACATGAGGAGAAATCCTTGTTCGAAAGGTGACAAGTTCTTTGTCAGTCCCGTATGCAAGATCAATGGACGGAGGTTGCGCTAGGTGATAGATGAACTGCCTTGTTGTGAGATCCCTTTGAGAAATCGAGATAGATGAACTCCCCTCTATCCGAGGGAAGGGAATAGTAGACAAGGGAGACCAAATCGTTAAGTCCTCGCCACGGTTCTGCGAGCAGCGACGGACGAAAATAGAGCTGTATATTACCGGTCGGCCTAGTGTGAGCCAGATGAGTACTGCTGATGGGTATACAGTGTGTCCCATCGTATTTTATGGCGGCGAGATGTGCACCATCCCCAAAAGGCATAGTTCCCTTAACACGAGATTATCATCGTGGACTAGTTAACAAGGTTTCGTTCTGTTCGCTACACACTTGGTCTTCTCGGATGCAGTTCCAGTGGATGGCTCATTCGCGAAGCCACTCGGATGCAGTTCTAGCGGATGGCTCACTCCCGAGGCAATCCACCCGCACGCATCTCCAGTGAGGCTCGAGACGATCATAGCGTACCTAGACATTAGAGGTCAATTCCCCTAGGCGCAAATTCGTCATCACACCCCTTATCGTCTGAATCGGTCAGGGATGAGCCATGAAATCCCATTGAACCCGAACCTCCGTGAGAATGGAAGAATTCAAGGATGGAAGAAGCACGTTCACCTGCGACCCGCTCTCTCGCCCGACCAACAGCGACCGCTCCCGAGGGACTCAAGGCGCTCCTGCCGCATTAGGTGCTCGGGGATGGATGCGTGAGCGGCAGGGTCGTTCCACAAGGAACCATGGTCGTGTGAGCATGACCCTCTTGGCTTCCCTCACCCTATCGTCTTGTCAGATGAAATCTGATGAAACAAGACGTCATTAAAAAGGAGGAAATCATTGCGGACTCTGGTATCATGGCTTCCTTGTGTTCCCCATCAGATATCCTCAGGGGTCGTGATCCGTAGAGGTAGTTCTCGTCCAAGCGTTCGTTAGAGAGAGCAACACTGCAGAACGACAGGTACAAGGAGCTCATATGGTTTGTTGGAGTTCAAAGTTACCTTTAACATGGGGACAGCTTTCTTCTAAAACTCGGGAAAATATCCTCTCCGTTCCCTCATTCCTGCCTCGAACGTCTTGGTGTTTCTCAACTGTCATCTGCGAGACGTTGCGGCCGTCGGGGCTCCCATTCCCTAATCGGGACGCCCACCAGAAGGATGCGACGCCGATGACGTCATCGAGTTCCTCGCTCAGCGTAATTTTCTTGGTGTCATCCTTTTCCCAGCCGCGCTTCCTGGATGCGAGAGATTCTTCAACTCATGGTCTCTTAGGATCTTCCCGATGACGCATCGGGGAAATTCTGAAATTCTGCCTCGGAAGAGAGGCGGGAGATCTTGGCCGGGTTCCGTCGTTACATGGGAGGGGGTCTGTTTTTAGAAGAAACACAGGTAATCTGCACTACATTGTCCCATACCCACCCGATAGATGCCTACCTTCCCGACCTCGTTCCAAGAACGGTACATGGAAGAAATTGTTCTCAGCCTCCAAGGTCATTGCCTTCTCCGCTGCAAGAGCCTCACGAGAGACACGAAGAAAGGCAGGAATGCTGACCTAATAAGCCATTCTTTCTCCCTTTTTTTTGTCCATCCTCCCACCTCTCGGTTTGAGACTGGCTCGGGTCCTCGTGTCTCGTGATTATCAGAGCAAACGAGGGTTGAACGCCTTCGCTGTAATGGCATGTAATGCGAGGTAAAACAAGGAAGAATGAAACCCGTCACTAGTGCATTGACATCTGGCAATTCCTCGCCTCAAATAGAGCTCAACCTCATACCATGGCATGACCCGGGAGGGAATTCCTTATTTCTATACTAAGCATTATATGTATTTTTTTGCTCAATTTTTTTTTGTACTGGTCGTCCTTATTATCATATGAAGAATCGAGAGATTCTGGGTTTTGCTTTCAAGTAGGTTTCTTCCTTTTAACGCGAAAAATGCACGAAACGCTTTTGTGCAAACACCAGGCATTTCACAAGTGGTTTGACGTCCACGATGACAGGCATCGGCCCAAATGCGACCGAATCCGTGGAAGACGGTGGCGAGTTTAGTTCCTGTTTCTTGCTGGGGGAACGGCCCGTGATGAATGAAGGCATGAATGGAAGCCGGCATTTAAATGGACCCCGGTACGGTGTGGGAAAGAACGGAAATGGTTCGACGCAGAGTTTCTCTCAATTTTCCAGTTGAAATTGCGGAAACGGGGAATTACACGCCCACAAGGTCAAAGGTCACACACGCTTCTTCCTCCGGCTAATGGAACTCTGTCTTTCGATCGATCTTGACCGTACTTTGTCTTTTCTCGCAATCCAGGAAAAAACAAGCGGATAAGACGGATCTAATTCTCTTCTTGGTAATTAGGTGAGATCGTGAGAGTGTTTTTTATTTTTAAGTGTAGGAAAAAAAAAAAGGAGGACGTCGAGAGTAATATTTGGAGTTCACCGCTTCAAAACGCTTAATAAAAAAAAAGTTTCCCATGAGAAGAAATGATGATGGAATCATGAGTGAATATCCTTGTGGATATTCACTCCCGACCCTCAAGAAATTCCCTCCCAAGACCGCAAATTCTTCGGCAGAGACTGTGGGAAGGAAATTTTCCAGGAAATGGCTCCCGAATCGCATGCGAGTTAAAGGGCAAAGAAGGGGGATGGTGTGGGAAAAGGGAGTGATGGAAAGGAAAAGGAAGGAAAAAAATCCCAGTTCACTTCTTTGTTCCCAGCCGAGCAGAAAGAATAAGATGCCGTTTCCTGTTATGAGGAGGAGGAGCCAAGAGGAGCCAGGTCTTTTTAATTCCGTCACATGCACTTCTCTCTCCCTTCTTTCTATTCGCTTTCATCCACAGGCGTCGTCTATTTATATTTTTGTGCTTTTAATTGGAGCTGGTCGCAAGAAGTTGAAAAGAAACAATCTAAGCTTCTTGCTTCTCGTAAATCTTGCAACAAAAAAGGTCGGTGATAGACGGTTACGACCGTTTCATCTCCCTCGCATGCATCATCCTCGGAACAGAAACGCGAAAGGAGCTTCCACGAAGCAGACAAAAAAAAAATAAAGAGGATGAGCACCCATGACCGTGAAAAGCCTGGATTGGATGGAAGGTCAGCATTTTTTATTTATTTAAGGATGTAGGGAGGAAGGCCGAATGGGGAAATCATGCCTGGCCCTGATGAAAGGATTAAAGCCATTCATGCCGAGGATCTGAACCATTGAAAACGAAGGGAAGTTCATTGGCACCTGTATGAGGGACTAGGAGGTAGGAAGGCCTGTATGAAAAGATTAATACGTGAGGGCTCTTTTCATCGCTCGGCCGTCTCGTCTTCGGAAGTTCGCTTTTAATGATCGTGCCATGCAAGAACTAAATTGAGATGCCGATCGGATCGGCATCTCAATTTATTCCTTCCCGTGACCGACGATTGATTGTGACGGGCTTCATTCGTTAGCGACTTTCTGGCTGGGTTTTCCTTGGCACAACCGAAACCAGGAATCCTCGGTCTAACTTACGAAATTGCCGGCCCAGGAAAATAAATTCGTGATGTCATCCTCGGGGCGTCCTTCCAGGGTTTTCGAGATGACCGGAGGTCGAAAGACGTGGGAAGTCGGACTTCCTCGGGAAACCGGAAAGGAGATGGCGAGATGGAGCATTCAATTCCCTCCAATCGGGGGGATTACGCCTCCTTCAATTGAGACGAGACGACGGACTTCCTCCGATCGTCGTCGCCTTTGTTGTCGCGATTGTTTACGAGAGTCGCACGCACGAGTGAGTCGCACGCCCGAGGCCCTCGCCCCATTTCAGATTCATTCCCCCCATTTCAGATCCATCCCCTCCATTTCATGCGACTCGGAATGTCTCCTGTCCTGCCCCCGCAGTCCGGCTTCGGGAAGCCACAGAGTCAACCGAACAGAAATCTGACACCGCCGAGAAACGAAGGCCCATTTGGGTTATGAGGAATGCCCTCCACTCGAGGAATGCTGCTGAGCTTTTTTTTCCTCTTGCTCGGTAGATGACGTAAAAAAAAATGACTCGAGTAGTTTTAGTGCCTTTTCTCAACAGCAGTTGCCGTTGACGTTTCTTAGCAATTAGCTGACCATTTCTTGCGCTTTAAAATGCAGCAGGCTTTTTTTTTCCCGGTTAATACAGAAAAACAATCATCGAAAGGTGCCCAAACATCTCCAATCTTTGAGACAGAGTTGCTGAATTTATGAATTATCGAAAGTGAAATTGAGCTGCACACTCAAGTCTGTCGACCTGCCAGGCCAAGCACCCGAATCAGACAACATTGACCTTGAGAAGAATAGATGAGCCGAATTCGTTACGCCGTCTGCTTTTTCGGTCACACTCGAATTGGGTCGCTCGTGGCGTGGCATCAAAAAACTGTTCGTGGAAGGAATCAGAAACAAAACAATCCTTGGGACGTGACCCGATGACATTATGGACTGAGCCATGAACCCATCTTACGGAATGTTATGTTCGTCCTCGTGTCCAGACTGTGTTGCACTGCGGGACGAATATGGGTCTCGACGATGTTTCTCCAGAAGTTTCAGCTCGTTAGCTCGATATTTGGCTCTGGGGGAGTTCGCTTTTCAGATTTTATTTCCACGTTGTTGAATTCCGAAGAAAAGGGAACTCTCGCGGTCGAGCAAACAACCGAACCGAATGAGAGCACGGCCGATTTTGAAAGTCGGAGATGGACAACAAGACGGAGCCTTGTCGGAGTCCCTGTGGACCCGATTCCCGAGCACGTGGGTCGTGCAGGGCGGTGGAAGTGGGGATGAAGCGCACGCTCCCGTCCATTAGGGTCCATCAACGGCGGATTCCTTTCCTTCGTGCTCCCCACTTTCTCCGTTCGCACGTTGCTCCCTGGAAACGTGGGGACTAGTTTTTCTTTTTTGTTTCTTGAGAAATCATTCCGGTATTATATGCTCAGATGGCTTCACCGACGTGGTGATCGATAGAAGGAATACCGACGGACCCGATGAGGGAATTTCATGCATGACTATACGTAGAGAATTGTGGGAGTAAAAAAATCAGGGTAAGGCCGGAAACTCAGCTCATTGGAAAGGGTGATCGAATGCCTGCCTGTTAAGTTCAGGAAGTGAGGGGGAAATTCCCGTTTTTTCCCTCTCTTTCTTTCCTTCCCCCCGATCCAGGTGTGCCACATGGACGGACTCCCACGTACAACACGCATGTCCGTCCTCAAAACGTGATTTTCCCCTAATGCCCATCGAGCTTTCGAAAGGCAGAATGACGACGCCGATGCCGAGATTCCGAGGGCCTTGAGCGGGAGGCGATGACGTGCAATCCACTAATAAGCTTTCCCTGTTTCCCTTCGGTCTACGATACGGTGGAGCCCGAGGGGCCATCGAGGTCTACGTGATTTCGTGGGAACGTGGCCGGGGGGCATATGGGGGATTCGGTAGCACACTCCGTCATGTCCGCCTTCCGCCTCTACCCTTTTCTCTTTCCCGTGACAGATGGCTATGAGGGCTTCATATGTGTGCCCCCCTCTTCTTTTCACGCCGAATTTCCCTCTTCTTTCTTCTCTTGGCGAGTATCTGGGGATCCGGCGGACGGACCACCAAGGCCGTGGTTCCTCCGCATCCACCGAGCGACCGGGGAGGGACTGGACCAGGGACAGGTTTCCATTGTTCGCTCGGCGGATTTGCATCGAATGCTGCACTTTTCTCGCCTGCTAGATTCGATTCTGTCTGTCCGGGGGGGGGGGGGGGGGGGGGGGGGGGGGGGGGGGTATGAAGCCCGTCACAATCAATCGTCGGTCACGGGAAGGAATAAATTGAGATGCCGATCCGATCGGCATCTCAATTTAGTTCTTGCATGGCACGATCATTAAAAGCGAACTTCCGAAGACGAGACGCCTCTCGGTGAAACATGGCGCTGCTTTCGACTGGGAAGAAGTTTGTTCCGGATTTCGGTAGATCTGGATTCCGTTTTATGGTTACAGGTTTACGAGACTCGTAAATTAGGACGAATGGCACATGCCACCAATTTATAAGCCCCACGGTTTGCTTTCGCCTTCGCAAATCTTTAATGGGATCTCTTCTCCCCCTTAAAAGAATCACATGTTCCGAGAACCTTAATGTAAGGCTGCGTAATGGTTGCGCCATCTCTTATTTTTCCCCGAAAGCTCTTCATTTTAGACGTTTAGGGTTGCTGAAGCAATTAACGAAACATGACATTGTCGAGTCGTTGTTTTTCTCTAGGGAGAAATGGAACTCAGAAGGCTCGAATCAAGGACCACAATTGATGATGTCACGTAGGAATTGTTGGCTGGTTGGTGACTTTATTTGAATATGACGATCAGGGAGAACCCGATAACCTGAATAAATTAACATCGAGGTTATCCAGAAGCAGCAAAATCTGATAGAATTCTGTCGAGGAAATCATCCCTTATTCAAGAGGGATATCTACGATTCGTAGTTTTCAATGCAGTTCAGGGCATATTACGGGAAATTGAAACCTCCAAATTTTGATGCAAAAATGGTGGACGGCAATTAGCTCTTTCCTCGATGTCCCTCTGGTTGCGAACGGCCATAAAGAAAACGAAGTCAAGGAAATTTCATTAGGTAAGCATAAGTTCTTGAACGCGTCTTCCTTTCGCGCTTATTTACGTGGACATGAATCTTAAACTTCGAATGTTCCTTAAACTGCACGTGAATTCCAGGGTTTTCCCGCAGGAACCTCATTTCGTTTCGTAAAAGAATCCGCCGGGGATAAGCCATGAGGATAAGCCACAGAGTCCATCCCCCTCCTCCCAATGACCCCCAAAAAATCCTATTTCCTCTTAATCCCTATTTCCCCCAGATGGAAAATGGAACCCTCTTGAATGGAAACGTCCTTCGGCCTCAAGGGGACCGGACAACCCCGCAGACGCGAAACTGAACGGGGGAAAAAAAATCTAGGGAGATACGTGCGTGACGCATGCGATTCTTGTTCGTTCACCTACCCACATCACGTCCCCGTGTCCCATCCGTCTGTTGTCACAAAGCTCATTCTTCTCGCCACATTCCACGCTTTATTTTCTACGCCATTGCGATCGAGTCTGGTGGTGATTGTCGTCTGGAGAGATCGATAACCACCGATTGGTCGCGTTAAACGGGGTCTTTGTGACGTCAGACTTCTGCGAACGGAAACGGAACGATTGCACAAGCGTTCGATTGCGCTGGTATTCCTTATAGGTAGGAATTTTCTCATGCATCTGGATCTGGGCCGGGTAAACATTGACGATGACAAACGGGAAGAATGAGTTTGAGGAGATAAGTCAGCGCCTCCGCGTCGCCTCTCTGATCCCACGAAAAACACACACGCCGGAATCAGCGTGGGAGAAACGAGAAGCAACAAGATTCCCCATCCCGTTTCGATACTCGATTCTTCGATACCTGGACGGCGAGGGTCGAAGGCGAGAGGGGGCTCCAGATTCTCTTTTGAACCTCGTTGAATGGACGGGGAAGGCCCATAGAAGCAGCCTTGAATGGGGAGATGGAAAAAGGAGTCTTTTTTCCCACGCGTGTCTCATAAACACCTGCTCTCGTCTTCCACCTGGGCAGCTGGGCAACCCCGGGGTGGAGGAGTCGCGTGGCGCGTCGAGTCTCCTTCCCGTCTTCTTGCACCTTTCCTTAGTCTTGTTTTTTTCTTTTTCCGATCTTGACTGGATCGGAGCTATTTTTCTGGGGTACTTGAGGCTTTTTCGGGTAGGCTCGTCCGTTCCGATTCCCCACGCAGTAATCTCACTACAGGCCTCGGGGACAAGTAAAAATTTTTACCTATTATTCACTCAGGAGTGAAGAGATGCTGGGGCGTTCCCACACATCTCTATATCCTCAGGTTTTTCAGAGCAGATCTGTTTGAGGCTTTCAATCTTAAGCAACTGGTATATTTCCTACTTTTGAAAACAATACCCTTCAATATCCAGACAGAAAACTACTATTAAAAAAAAACATGCGGAAAACTAAGCCGTCTCCCTTTTCTTCAATTATTTCACTTCGGACGTGGATAAACCTATGAAACAGATCGATTCCTCTATCGATTTATTCGCTTCATCTCGTTGTCTTCATTTTTGGTTCTCTCGAACCTAAGTGGGCGATCGAACTGGGATAACCAGACGATCGCGACCATTATTCTGGTTAGACCAGCTTGTTTCGTTTCTATCAGAAAGCTTGCCGGTTCCGGTTTGTCCTTTTCCCCCGAGATACATGACTCCTGCTAATTTCGAGAATTACCGGAAAATGAAGAATTGCCTTCCCGCTCTTCTGTGTTATTACAGGGAATCGGAGGTAATAACGAGAATTTTTGTCCTTCCCGTTCTGGGATTCTTTGGAAAAGCGAGTCCCCTGCTAATTTCGTCTTTTTCCCCCCCCCCCCCCCCCCGAAGGTTTCACCCTGGGGTCTGTATTCTCAACGAAATCCTCTCGGATCCCCACCCATCATTACTCGTATCGGCGAAGGGAGTGACGGGAAAGTGGGTTCTCACGATCGTAGGGAAAGCCGGTCAATCAAGGCTAACGTGCACGAAACGAGGATAGGCCTAGTCATGCAACGCGGGCGAGCCAGGAAAAAGAGAGAGAAAAAACGAGCGGATTATTATGTGCTGGGCTCTTTCCTTGCAATTTCCCTCAATAATCCACTCCGTAACTCGCCCCCCGTGCGACACGAAACCCACCCATACTTGATGAAACGCACACACGAACATCGGGGGGAAAAATCTCGGTTAGGCCTATAAAAGAAACTCCAGGAGGTGGACGAAGTGGCGCCTTCCTGTCTCTTTTGGAGCAGACGACACCGCCAGTGTTGCCGGATTATTGCCTCTCTGCACGCATCCCTTCATGACATAAATTCGAAAGAATCTGCTCAAAACCCATCAACGAGCGAGCGACCCACATTTAGGGCAGATAAAACCAATAATCTTGATTTTGTGAGCCGCAATGTCGGCCCTTGTGGTCATCCATGGCATAGAGGGAAAGAGAATCCCATAGTTCCCTTCTTCCAGGAAAAAGAAAAACCGGATTCGAAGAAGCCCCAGTCTCGAACACGAACTGGATCAGTTCAATTTGTCATCCATTCCTTCGACTTCGGAAGAAGAAGAAACGACTAGCGGCACTGCACGGAGCTGGACGCAGAAAGATTGAGGAAGATTGAGGAAAAATGCATTTCTCGCAGCACCTTCTGCAGCGGGTCGCGGCTCTCAAACCCGCCAAGACTGCAAATACTTCGCAATTTGCAAGCACGGATCGGGACTGGAGATGCTCGGACGCCAAAGGTCAGGCAAAAACCGAAATGCCAAAAACAGAGGAATCCGACTTTTCTCGGCTCGTTCTCTCGCTTTTCCAAAGAATCCCAGAACGGGAAGGACAAAAATTCTCGTTATTACCTCCGATTCCCTGTAATAACACAGAAGAGCGGGAAGGCAATTCTTCATTTTCCGGTAATTCTCGAGATTAGCAGCTTTTGTGCGTGCACGTCACGGAATCCATTCGTCTCTCGAACTTTCATCGCGAAAATATTCGACGCGAGAACAAAAAAAAACCAAAATGCCTCCGAGGCCAGTCGAGGAAATTGAGACACTCCGGATTTTGTCGATTGTCCAAGTTTCTCTACTTTTTTTTCGATTCGTATCGTCATGATTTGATTCATTCCTTCCAGATTTTTGAGGAAAATAAACTAATTTAATTTCCGGTCCGTTTCAGCTTCATTCCTCCCCCCTCCCCCCATTTCTTCATAGCCTTGTTTCATTTTTCTATTTGCAAAGTTAGATAACGTTATATATTATTCGATAGTGTCAACTCAGTCGTGGGACCGAGAAACGGCCGAAGCTAATAAAAATCAGAAGAAATCGTCTCTAAATCTGTTGAGGAATCGACGAGCTCTTTTACGAAG
Source organism: Darwinula stevensoni (assembly GCA_905338385.1). NCBI lineage: Eukaryota > Metazoa > Arthropoda > Ostracoda > Podocopida > Darwinulidae > Darwinula > Darwinula stevensoni. The sequence goes on along the minus strand of CAJPEV010001839.1, from coordinate 28,598 downwards.
ACGGAGGAAAAAAAAAACTGATCTGAATAGAAGCTGTTTTCCATCTTGATTTTTTTTTATCCGTTTCCGACGGGCACAAACGACAATTAAAAGAACAAAGTGATTTCGCGACGAGGTCACACACCCTCACAACGCTCGGCATTGTCTTCAATGAGCGGAACTATCGTTTTTTTTCCTCCGGTCTCACGCAAGAGTGCGATACATCGCGAAATCGCTACGATACAAACATGGATAAAAGCCGAAATGGGGAGAAGAAAGGATTATATCTCGTCCGTTCTCGTCCTTCTGGCGCGGATTCTCGAACGCAGAAATGCGGAGGGAGAGACATCTGGTGCGGGGCACGCGAAGCTCTCGGGTCCGGTTTTTGCCATCTGTAAGGGAAAAATTCCCGGGTCCCACCGTTCCCGACGAGGGCGGGGTTTGTGTTTCACGGGGTTCCCACATGAATCACGAGTTGATTTGCAATGAGATCGACCTTCGCGCGTCTCCTGAGAATTCCCACTAAATATTCATATGTTAAGGATTTTTTTTTTCTCCGTGGGGTGTTTTTGCATTTCTGCTCGGAGTCCTCATTTTTTGCGTGACGATCACAGAGGAAATATCTCATTCTGAGCAAAACTGAAGGATCACGAGTTCTGACGAAATGGGAACGGATCGCATCGCGTAAAGCGTATTAAAAAGAAAAAGGACAAGGACATTGGGCAACAAGAAATTCCGAGGCACAATTGCACAAATCTAATTTGATTTCGGTTTTTCTCCAATCATCGATCAGGTTCCCGGTAATTATCCCAAGAGATTCCTCCCCGCTCTCTTCTTCTGCGCAACTGGCTTTATCGGCAGAAAATTCCCGTGATGATTCTTGATGCTCTCGTCAAACAGAAGCGAAGAAGGAATCCGGTTCTGGGAACTGCGTTCTGCAAACTGGAAAAACGCAGAAGGGTATGACGAGTTCTGGGGGGAAGGGGAAGGGGAAGGGGAAGGGGAAGGGGAAGGTCATCGGGGTCGCAGAGGTCCACTTGCAGCAACTTGGTCGTTGCTCCATCAAAAATCTCTTTCATGGATCTTTCTCGGAAAATTCCAAGGGAGTCGTCCTTCCTGGAAATCACGGAGAAAGAGTATGCAATTGCGCGCTTCAAAAATAATATCAGATTCTTGCGGAATCAGAATTTCTTATGAGGATACTGCTGCTGCTGCTGCTGCATTTCCGCTTTGCCACTTCCACTTTGCCGCTTCCAATTGGTGATGTCTTGCACTACTGACTTCTTCCATCACTCTGGATTCGGATTTGCAAAAAGTCTGAGAATACTTTATTGTCGATATCCCTGGAAGGGAGATTGAAAGAAAAACCTTTAAGACCGTTACTGTCAGTCTCATTGGAGTCCGAAGTCGTTTTGAAGCTTAGGAATTTGCAAGAAAATAGTTTAAAAAAAACAAACAAACATGATACTATGTCGCATGCCATCAGCGCAAGACCCAGAGAGAGAGCCCCGAAGTTTACCGTTGAAACCAATCGACTCCTGTTACGAGCAATTGACATGATGAAATTTCACGGAAGTTCGATGATCCCACCACTTCGACAGAATTTCGGAAAACCGATACCACGACTCGGTCCTGCCTCGGATGACGCTTCGAGCGACCCAACGCACCCAGATCGATCCGTAATTACGCGCCTTTAGTCCGTGACAGCACGAGGGCGGGTTCCCCCCCCCCCCACCCCACCCCACTCCGTGGAATGAGGCGGAATTTCTCCGCACATCATCACCGATGAGTCTTTTTTACTTTTTTTTGTTGCTTCAATAACCAGGAAAAAGGAGTCGATAGAACTGTTTCCTTGCCCGTTCGCATTTTCGCTGCGATTGAGAGAAAAAAAAAAGGACATGAGATATGCAAATCCTCTTCCGAAGCTTGACAGGTAAGAGGTTCATTTTCTCCGCAAGAAATACGAGCGAGAGCCGTTTTTATTATTCGCTTGTTCCGTCGAGGGAAAGGGAAATGCATATTAAAAAGCCTGGCAGACTGAAAAGAGATCCGGTATGGATTTCTCCTTCGGTTTCATCCCGTGCACATCGACATAAGAATGAAGGTTCCATGACTTTATTAATTTTTATATCATCACTAAACTTTCATGAGAAATGGAATCCTCGCAGTTTACCCATAGCTATTATCTATCTATTAGCATCTTTAGTCTCGTGCCCGTCGATCAGGTAGGGCAGTGGTTCTCAACCGGTGGGCCGCGGAGGTGCTGTGGGTGGGCCGTGACAATTATACGTAAATATAAAAATTGGAATTAACAGGTAGACGAACAATAATTACATGGCTTTTAAGCCGCGTTATCACATTGTTGTTGTTGCATGGGCTGCAAGATCGAAAAGGTTGAGAACCACTGAGGTGGAGCATTGAAATCGCTGGGGCTGAAAGCGTTAACAAACTTGCATCGATGAGGAAAAATGGTCGTGTTTCGAAATCGGCATACATCGTTTATCAACTCAGCTTCGTTGCGTGACGTCACATGTTGAACGTCTACGACGCGGCTTATCTCACCTTGCGCTCATCGGGTTTTGGGAATTATTATTATTATTATTTTTTTAAATTCTAGTTCGTTCTCGCCTCTCCTGCGTCTCCTGGATCTAGGTGTTCACATGCCGATCTGCAACTCCGGAAATGATCTAATATCGGTTCTTTACCAAAGAGAAGAAGCATTTGAGTGCCAAACGTATCAGGAGTTCTTTATTTGTCCGTGAGCCCCCGTCAATCTCGCGCTCGAGAAACAAAAACCGCCACGACAGCAAGATTAAATATAAGTAGTAGTCATAGCCCCGATTTATCGATGAGACCGGAAAGAAAGGAACGGCACGGATTCTTTCAGCGGCTTCATGGGGGCGTTGGAGATCGATTCATTCGAATAGTTCCCTCCTGGACAATTAGAGGTAATAAGGAGGAGATGGATGACGTGCCTCGTGTTTGGTCGATTGTAAACACAACCGCCGCGTTAGAATGTCGATTGTGCAATTTTTCCTCCAGTGCCATGTAATTTGGGAGCCAGACGGGCGTCGTTCGACCGCGATCGTTTCTTCTCATCGGGAAGGCTGGGCTGAAGGGAAAAATAGCATTGGATGATGACAGGCGAGGCGCCAAATAAATAAACTTCTGAGGGTGGTGACTGGGTCGATCGACCCTGTTTTCCGATGAACTGTGTCGACCGCGGAGGGGTACCGCCCGCATGAATGCCGTGCCTTTCATGCGGGGTGTCCGGAAATGATATTCACAGTTCCCTTTGTCTTTTGTAATTTCTATTTTACGGTATTCTGAACCAGCGTGTGCTGTGTTGGCTAGATTATCTTATCACTCTTACTCTGCAGATGTATGAGACATGCCATTGCGTGACATAATCTATGAGCACGAGATGTTAAAGCCCGGCTCGATCTCAGCCCGATGCCAATGAAGACACCGAGACAAGAACGCATGTTGAAAGCTACATTTGCATAATGAAATAGCAACACGTACCGAAGGCACGTCCTTAATTGGGTCCCGGTCAAGCAGACGTCGCGGTCGACGCGGAACGGCTCTTAAACCAGCGTCAAGATGCAGCATGCATGGAATGCCGCGGGACACGTGGAGTACTAAAATGCATGCATGACGACGGATCGCTCAAAAGCCTAGATATAGCTACATAATTTCCGGACATCCTGCACATAAAAGAGAAATAATTTCCCCAACCTAACGAAGCAGGGGACGGACCGTCTGCGAAGAACTCGCAGCTCAAACGTCAAGACAATTTTGGAACAAGACGTTCTTGCCCGATTCAATTAAGACTCTCGTATGCCAATAAGGCACAGGAGCAACTTCCCCGAGCCCGCTTTTTATTTTTTTTCAGCACTTTATCTCACCCCTGAGTTCTGCCTGGGTTTGTTCCGGGGGTTTTATCTTTTTAATAAAGAAATAGGGATACGATCCAAAAGGACTTACGTGCTTGCCTCTTTGGACTGACTGGAATTCGAGAAGCCCTTGCACCCCATTTAAAGAAAAAAATGGATCCTATATTTTTTTTAACTTTGTAAAAAACAAAAATTTTAATTGGAACGAAGCTGCACGAAAATCATGCTGGTAGATAACTGAAAGCATGTAAAATATTAGGGTTACTCGCCCATACCAGGCGCAATTGTTGCTAATAGTTTTTGTGTCTTTTGATGAAAGAAATGCGTTCACTTTATTCACTATATTTATTCGCTTTATTCGGTCAATCGAAGTCTTGCCAGGAAGCAGGCACTTAATTCTGAGTAATACTTCCTACTTATGGGTTCCAGTGTGTACTGTACTCAAAATCCATTGGCGTTACTACTGTCGCATATTTCTTTTGTTCGAGTTTCAGGAAATTCTGATCCAGAAGAATGAAGACACGAATGATTTAACGTCGAGGAACATTTCGTCGTCTCAGCATTGGTGTATGGTTGGAGGACCAGTGAAACGACCGGAATAATCACGGAATCAGAGGTAAACACAGAACCAACTAATTAGAACGAAGTTCTACAATTAACGGAAGGAATCGCGGCTCCATTTGCAATTCTTGACTTCGTCGCACTCCAGAAAATATACAGGACATGAAGGAGTAATCAGTTATGAGCTAAAAATTATGGAGATAGTACCAACCCATTATACATCTATATGAATCAATGTCTAGGTGATGACAACCTGATTGTCCTGAGACATTCTGACAAGAGAATTCTATTAGCCAAGGTCACTTAAAGAATCCAAGACCATTCTGCCCCGTTAGCTCTCTTGGCTTATTATGGATCTCTCGAGATCGACAAGCTTGCCCTCTACAGACAAATGATCAATTAGAGGCTCATGAATTCATTGTGTAATGCTCAAGGGAAATGTAGAAAAGCAGGTCGTCATTGATTGCGACAAATCCTCTTTCGTGTGCAGATGCCAGAGATGGTTTCCCACCCCATTAAATGATCTCTGGCATTACATTACCTCAAATACGTCCCCAATTAATGAAGGCCGTTGATAGAACTACTTTATACCCTGCCGTTTATACCAGTCAGTTGTTCTCGTGGGACGTTGCTCAATATCATGGATTTCCCAGTCAGGAATCCGATTCAGAAATCTTGACAGGAATCCATAATACCGGGTGGTCCTGGAATCAATCTGCCGTAAACGGACAACGCATCGTACATGAAACTTCTTTCCAGATCAGTTCGTCTGGAAGACTCGTTCATTCAGTTGAATGGGACGAGCACCAGCCGTCCAGTTCTCATTGGAGTCTTTGGTCTCCATGTTGCATTTCCTGCATGCGTTTCTACTCCACTAGTTGTCTGTTTCATTACCTGGCTGCACAGCGGATAGAACCGGAAGCCTTGGCACTGGCAGACTCTTCACCAGCATCTTCTTGTGCTTCAAGATTTACAAAACTTCAAAACGATTCCTGGCATCGACTAAGAGCCTCGATATGTGCAGCTAGATGAATGAAAATGTGGACAATGCGAAGGTCCTTCTGTCAGGTCTTACGTCGTCAAAAATCACAGGCTGTAAGATTATTCTTTTATTTCCAAAAGGCAAAGATAAATGAAACAATGTTTATACCAAGGACAGGGAGGAGGAATACTCTAGAAGGGGATAAGGATAATCTGTCTTCTGTCTTGTGGAACTGTCAATAGAAATCCGAAGCCTTCTGGCGACGAATGCTTATTCTCGGGGGAGAGGAAGATGATGCGCAGTCAGGACCAGGACCAGGTCCGGGGAAGGGATTGGAACGGTAAGGGAAGAAAGAAGGAATGAGGAAGGGAACGCGAAGAGGAAGGGGAGAGGGTGTCTGGGACTGGGGACGGGAGGTGGGCCAAGAGGAGGAGGGTGGGGAACTGAGAGATGCGGATGCGAATGAGGATGCAGATCGGGATTCCTGGGTTGGGCGGACCGATCAGATGCAGCCGTGGTCGCCCCTGGACGCCGCTTCACTACAGCGCCTGCCATACCTGAACAATTCAGCACCGTCAATATTACAGCCGTTCCTCATGCTTCCCGATCAGAAGCCTCAACTATTTGCTTACATTTTCGCATTAAATGTAACGAAAAATAACATATGAATTACTTTTATGATAGTACTTTTCACAGTACAAAAGCAGTGACTATTTAAGGACACGGTGAGCCAAAAATAAGTAACAGAGAAAATTTAATACTACAGAAAAACAACTGGTAGTAAAGGAATGCCGTTTCCTAAAATAGCAAGAGAAACGATTTCTGCACATACCGGCCAATTTATTTTTCACGGTGGGATAAGTGGAGCGACGGCAGTGCGTCTCAAAAGCGACATCCAAATTGACCCGCTCGAGCCCAGGCGCAGGGTCGACATCAGCGCTCATCAACCGCACTGTCTATCATACCTTGAGGAAATTTCCCCCATGCTTTGGCGATTCACTCCCGCAGCTCCTCGAAAGTGTTGATTTCTGCGTCGATTACAGGGTCTTTATGCAAGATAATATTCACTTAGCTGCATAGGGGCTACCAGCGAGAGATGAGAATTTAATATTCCATTACTTGAGTAGTACTACTTGTGAACTATTTTACTTACATTATATTAAATATATAGTATTTTCATTTTATATTATCTGTGAACTGCTTTTCGCGAACGAATAAGTTCACTAGTTCAATTAAGCTACAAGCAACCTTGGTCCCAGATCCCGTTCCTTAATCCAGGTATGGGAGCTCCAAAATAAGGGATTTCTTTTTTGCGTGTGTATGTATGCGTGTGTATGTGTGCGTGTGTTTGCGTGGGGGGGGGGTTGTCTGACAAAACACATACTTCCATTGAGGTCTTTGTTTAATTCTATGCGATTTATTAGAACTTTCCACGAACTCTCTTGCTTACCGATTTCTAGACGACTTTGTCCGGATAGAACTGGAGTTACCGTTTGGGTTGTTGGAAGGTATACAAGAAACGAAGCGGGTTTCTTTTTTTATTTTTATTTTTTCCCATCTTACCATCCTTGCATCCCGCAACCCGTGGGGTATCTAAAGGTCGTCACACACGAGGAACTATTTTCGCAGAGTGTGTTGAAATACTAGTTTTGCGAAATCAATTTCTCAGTTTCGTGAAACCAATTTTTGGTTTCGCAGCTTTCCTATTTTCATTCAGTTTCTAAGACATGGAAGGAGAACTAGCATTGTGTTGGTGCGTGTTCGAGAGAGTTTGTGGAATGTTGATTATGAAAAGTATCACAATGAGGTGATCAGGCCGCAGAAACTGGATGAAGTTGTAAAATTATTGAACATCAGTCGAAGTGAGGTGAAAAAGAAATTGCACTCCCTGAGAGTTATTTTATGGAGTGGAGAAAAGTAGAAGCCTCAAATAATTCAGGCACATGTAGATGCAGGATATAAGTCAATATTTAAATTAAACTATTTCTCCGATAGCTTGAATTGAAATACCACAGGAATATCCTAACTCGTGTACGATAAAAGAACAAAGATAAGTACAGTTAGTAAATCTGTTGAGATCGATCAATTGGTAAATTATTGATCAATTGATAAATAATTTGTGACTTACCGGTTGCCAGGAACCTCACTCAATGTCACAACCAAGAGAATATTAGGAGGTATAGGTATTCTCATGATTGAATCTTGTTCGCTGATTGCTGGCTTAACCATAATGCAGCTCTTCAAAGCATTGTGGACTCATCCATAGAAAATTAATAAAGGACTCTGGATACTCTGACAGCAGGTCTCGAATTAATAGCTCATAACTCATATCGTGCACGTCTCCAATTTTTCCATCCTTTTTTTTTTGCACTTTCTTTTACGGATTGCTTGAGCGATAATGATTGCTGCTATTAAAAAATCTATTCTTCCAGGCATGGCGAGAAACTGGGAAACTGAACACCATGTGCGTGAGGATTCAACCTCAAAAACTAGTTTCATCCTTTTTTACGAAACTGGTTTATCATGTGTGGCCGCCTCAAAAATCGTTCAAAGAGGTTTTGACAAATATTCCTCTACTTTTAATGGCAACTCGTGCAAAATACAGTCCAGAAGGTTCTGTGGGCATGACAATGAGATTCATTACCTTCAAGATGAATTTATATTTACAGCAATGATTATCGCAGTCACAATCATATCCCGCATTGGCTGCCGAAGTTACGATTTACGAAAAACAAATTTTTAATTGATAATTTGAAGTTCTGCTTTCATGCCTCAACTGAGCCATCAGTAGCGGAAGGTTCGCTCTTTTGTGTAGAAGGAGCTTTCCCTTTCCACCGAAAGACAAAGAGAGAGACAAGCGAGAGAAGTGACGGAGTCTGCAGTTGAGAGAAAAGAAGTATTGGAAGAATGAGAGGGAGGGAGATTCCCTTCGATCCTATCCCATGAGAAAAAAAGATGAAGGGAAGAGATACAGACAGGGCCTGGCTCTCTCGCTCGACCCATCTTCCCCCCTCATACGGAATGCAGAGGAATGTTCCCATATCTCACCCAGACCAACCACCACTCGCTCGCACGGGAAAGGAAAGGGCGAAGGAACGAAGGGAGACAGAATGAAGAGGACTGGAATCTCAGTCCCACCCATTTCCCGTCGGTGCAACGTCTGCATCTCCTCACCTCAAATGACTTGAGTGCCGAGAAGAAAAAAACACTTTCAAAGATGTTCGCAGGAGCTTTTCATGTTACATTTTTTACGTAACCGCAATGTAAACCTAACAACTGCGAACACTGATTTATTCAAATTGCGATACGGAAACATGAATAGGATAGAATAGAATAGAACGTTGATCTCCAAGTGCATATCGTTTAGCTGGCATTGACTCTCTCACTGATTTTCTAGTAAATATGAAGCGGGACCAGTTATAAAGGAATTACATGGAGGTAATAGGAATCACAAAGGCCTGTGAATGAGATAAACGGTCATATCAACACTAGGAAGCTCTGGTATTTGCAAGCTGCAGGGCCACTAAAGTCCGCCGGCGACCCGGAACCGAATGAATGTGGGGATCCCTGGACCGTGCCAAATGCTCTGACCCGATGGTAACAACCCCAACTAGAACTGGATTCCTCAGGCCGTCTCGGTCTCATATTCCGCAAGGGCATTTTACCGTATATAATTCTTTCGAATCGAAGTTGGCCATAGACGGCCAGATCAGTTTTAACTAGATGGAAAATTTTCCTATTCTTAAGCTCCCTTCAGCGGGCTGACTCATTCCCATGCGACCTCTTGCCTTCCCCATGAGTCATGGGGTACGGTAAAACGGCAAAAATCGAACACTTGACGATTGGGTCGAACGCACACACCTTAAGGTCGAGTCGATTACATAATAAGGCGGTCATCTCGACCATATGGTTTGTGCGTTCGACTCAACCTTCAGGTGTTCGGGTTTTGCCGTTTTACCCTATGTGATATTATTCTGTCCACTGAATTCCATGGATCGAAAGAGTGAATTGGAAAGAGATGACACGAACGACAGGAAACTGACAATGTTGGTGCAATGGGCTCTGCACATCGGCATAAGATGTAAGCCATTGATGTCCTGGACAGTGCTGCGATTGTGACAGTGAAAGCCGTAGACAAAAGAAAGCGACTGATCAGAACAAAACATGCAGTACAGACACCTTCTCTCCTTGTCTCTCTCCCTCTCTCCATTCGGGTGGGAGTCTAGGCATACACTCCCGCAGAACCCGAGAGGGAGAAGGGAACCTCCTAGACTCCTAGAATGAGGATGATTCTCCGTCACGAAGGGGGGATTCAGTCCCGGTTCTGTTTACAGGCCAGGCACCAGGGGGACATGAGAAGGGGAATGGGTTCCAGTCATGCATGCAACATCATTAGGCCAACCTACCTTATTCGGGTCATAAAAGAGATGATCGGGGAGAACCGACTCGCTCTTCATCGTGTTCAGCCCTGATTCCAGACCTTCTTGAATGAGGAACAAACCACGATGAGCTAGGATGTCCTAGGAGAAAATCTAAAAAAGAAAACAAATAAAGATACGAAACGACACCCTCGATACTGGATCATACAATGGGTGTCCCCATGGACTGATGGAAACCATAAAAATCATTTTTATTGCCATCATTTTTCATGTTTACTTCACCAAGATCCCATCTCGACGAATCATGACGTCAACGATGATCAATTGTTAACGACTCCTCGTTTTCGAAAAGTGATTTATCCGTGTTGTTACCTGATCCTCTCCACCGACCCCATTCCTACATAGGAGGTCCTAAAATTACCAGCATTACAGGGGAAGGGGGGGGGGGGTGTGGACTTCATTGCCATGGTCTTTTCCTTAGAAAGTACACATTTCTCACTTGGTATCCCCCATACAAATTCCTGTGTCAACTATTTTGTACATAAACTTTTTTTTTTCAATATATGTTAATGTGCAAAATAGGTGACAAATTTTTAAAGGATCTTCCCAAACCTGCTGCGCATTTTCCGCTATTGACTGTTTTTACAAATTTTACTTTAACTTAGCCTGTGGTTTGTACAATAGTCCAATTAATTATTTTTCTTTATTAGTATTACAAAAAAAAGATAGCGACAGAAGCTCCATTCTCTTTACGAGTGATCATGGTCTGCATGGTCTGGGAAATGCTTTCCACCTTTCTTCCTAGTGGATGTCGAAATCCTAAGACAAGACGTCCTCTCGGGGGAGTCAGCTGTAGACAGAGGATCCTGGTTCTTCTATCTCTCGTAAGCACGCAAGAAAAAGGACTTATTGAGCGACGAAGCTTCAGTTTCGGCTTCCTGCTACTTCGCTCCTATGGGGTTTGAAGTCTATTTCCCTCTATCCATCTCACCTTTTAAAATACACTTCATCCTCGCAATTCCTAGGAGCTTCCGCGATTTTAGAGCTTCAGAAGTTAAATGCCGCTAAGGGAAAGTTGACTGATTGCGACAGACCGATTCACAACATTGGGTGGCTTTGCGTGGCCTTGCGGCTTTGCGGGCGTGGGGAGGCAACAAAATCTTGTTGGCTGATGGAGCAGATAAGATATTCCGATACGAATGGTGGGATTTCCATGCAAGACTGATTGTGGATTCCAGAGAAGGAATTCCGGGATAGGCTGGGAAAATCCACAAAAATAAAATTCTCCCATGAATTTATTTATAGGAAATGTTCAGTTTTCCGCATAGTCCGCGAAATAATATGGACTGTTTTTTAGCATATATAAAAAGCGGAAAATTTCCACGAAAACGGTAAACAAATGGCCCCACCCACCCCTAATAAGGCATTCATCCCTTCAACTGCAGCTACCCCGCTATACCAGAACGCAGTCCGCTGTCCTCTCACCGAGGATTACTTCTCTCCTCTTCGGGGAGGCACTTCATCCATGCACCTTTCACTGCTCCAGAAAGCTCATGCACGCTCTCTCTGGATATTGGGCATCGAAGGGTGATTTCGGCATCCATCCTCTCCGTCGCGACTGCTTTCCTGTATCTTACTGGTGTCGTCATCCAAGCAACGAGCTTTCAATTCTTTCTCCTCTCGAAATTTTCTCACGCCGGACAAGGGCCTGGATCTCTGTAAATCCGTTCGTTCTAGACTTGGGCAATCCAAAACAGGAAGACAAGAGGCAAACCTTCCTTCATAGAATAGGGTCCCTATGAAACTCACTCCCGGATGTTGTCTTCTTTTCTTTGTTCGTGATTTCAAAAGAAACACCTTTCTTTTTCGTCACTCTCAGGCAATCAGCAACACCAACAAAGTGCTGACGCCTTCTTCAAAGAATAAAATAGCACTGGAAGATAGGATCGCGCGATTGAGTCATTAGGAAAGTACATGCAAATGCCTCTAGACCCGGCGCACAAACCGTCGCAATTTCCAGGCTTAATTATAAAGGATGAAGGCCGAGAGAGGAATTTCTGCTGGTGCACAAAAAGCCGCAATTTCTGATGATGAGCAAGCATTGTTCTCAGTGAATCGGGCGAGTCGATGTTCTTCAAAGGACTCAGTGGGCGCATTCAGTTGTGACTCGATCTTAACCGGGCGAGTCGTGACTCGGGGCATGGCTCGCTCGGACATTTCACACAACCTTCTGAAAGCATTGGGTCATTTTTGCAGTATGGAGCGGGTTTTTAAGTGGATTTTGAATGCTCTTCCGAGTAGTACCATTGACAGAGGTAGATGAATGAGAAAAATGACGAAGTGGCGCAGAATGATCTTCGAGTTAAAATTACTACTCTGGAATGCTCACGATTCAAGAGTTCGGAGACAGCCTAATTGAGAGGGCCTGTCCAAACGGAACATTAAAGCTTCCCCCTACTATCATATTTTGGGTGATTCAGCATACCCACTTGCTCAGTACGTCATGGTTCCACTCAAGGATAACGGTCACCTCACCCGGCGATAAAAACTGTTCAATACGAAAGTGGCATCTCAAAGCATAATCGAGATGGAAAATTCAGAAGACTGAAATTCATAGATGCTAAGTGTGAGAAAGCGACGCCATCGTGATCTCTTGTGTCATTCACGACTTCATTCGCATGTTTCCCGATTCGGGGTACAAACACTTGCCGCTGGACGCCTTCCATGGTAGACGCCATGCAGGCGGAAATGACTCGGTGATGGTGACGTCACAGTCCATAACTCGGGTCAGGTTTTTGCGTCATCCCCCGGTGCATTCGGTGCTTCGTGCCGTGACTCGAGTCATAGCCCGGGTCGCAACTGAATGCGCCCGGTATCAACGGGAGAACAAGAGGAAGCGAGAAGGAAGAACGAGAGACCAGAGATGTAACGCGAAACTGGGAAAACTGATTCTCAAGCGAGGAAATGGAATCTCGAAGAAGGCGCCGAAATATGCAGAAGGGAAATAGGAGAATCCTGAGAAGGGGGTGAAGTCAAAGAAGGGTGTTGGAGACCACAAAATTGAGGAAATATCGACAATCCGAGAGAGATGAAGCGAAGGAAAAGCCTTCAGAAACCGAATGGAAAAGGAAGCACCGCTGAGCTCCTCGTGACTCATTCACGATGAGAGACAATGGGGACGGGGAAATGCCCGAAATACCCGACAGATCCGACACAGAATGTGTAAACATTTCTCGTCACAAAAGACGGAAGCATTCAGCAAATATGCTCTCCCTCGTTCTCTCCCCCCTAACAAGCCCCCCTTCCCCCCCCTTCTCGCATCAGCAGATCCTTTCAAGTCATTCCGCAACGAGGAATACCGGCAGAGAACGAAGCGACAAAAAAACGCGCACATGCACTCCCGGGTCACGGCGTTTCCCCCAATCATAATTAGGGATCCGTGTGGTGGAGAGAGGAATGGGTAAGAGAACAAAAAAAAAACCTTTGTGGCCGGATTAGTATTAGAGAGAGAGAGAGAGAGAGAGAGAAGTAAGGTATTCTCTGGCCTGCTCCGGTGAGCGAATGGAAAAGAATGCAAAGCTGGATCAACATAAAAAAAGACTTAACCGATTTTATTGTAAAAAGTTTCTGAACTATTTTCCACCTACATTTTCAATCATTTTAATTTTCTCGTACGAAACGACTTTCCAGTTTTTTTTTCTCGTCAAATAATAGTGAATACGGCATGTCCCACTTGATGATGGCGATGATGATGACGTAATTAGAGTCACTTTGTTCCAGCTTATGATGCCAAACCATGGACCGGGGCACGAGCCATCTGTGAATAATGATGGCTGTTTAAGCGTACCGGTACGGACATTGACAGTGTTGTTCTAGTCCCTTGTCCCTTAGATCTAGCTAGCTCCCTCCCGTAGCGAGTGACTGTAAAATCACCTTTGGCCACCCAGCAATAGGCACGCTCGTCTGCGCTACTCACTACCATAAAGGCTCCCAATTCATCTTCAACTTGCGTTCTATTCAGCAAGTATTCGGGGGGGGGGGGGGGGGGAAATTCAGAATAGTTTTTCCGTGGAAATTTCTACTTAAACCGTTGTCACAGCCATTTTGCTATCATGGCCATTTCGAACGAGGAGAAACAGAAGTAATAGGAAACTCATTGCACCCCCTTTTTTTTTTCAAAGACGTAAGCATCAACATCCGAACCCGAATTGCGGTATGGTGCACTCTCAATTGGAATAGTAACCAGGAGCTCTCGGACAGGGACTTCATTCCTTGTTCTCATGGTCCTAACTTGCTTCGACTCCACGTCCTGTAGTTTTCATATAGTTATTTAGTTATTTATAATTGCCTTTAATTTTAACAGGGAGCCTCCTTTTTCTTCGAACAAGAAGCGCTGCGAACTTGCTATAGATCCAGTTTTAGGAGCATTTTCGATCAATAATAAATTTATTAAAAATGTGAGAAGTGCCACCTCTAACGGAAGAGTGGTTATGAGGCATCTCGTCATTTCTTTCCCACTCCCCCCCCCCCCCCCCCCCCCCCCTAAAAAAAAACTTAACCATAGCCAAGAGACATTCTTATGCAGCCTGCATACAACTTCTCCTGTTTCCCTCTTCGGATTCTTTCTTCACTTGCGGCGCTGTTGAAGAAGGCGATGGTTACAGTAATTTCTCTCCCGCGTTTACTTACAGGTCTAAAACTCAACAAGTTTTCCCTCGTTCTCCATTTTTCCCATTTATTATTTTTTTAAATTTTCCCTTCACTTGACCGTATAATTGTCGTTCAATGAATACAATCATGGCCGAATAGGAAGACGATGTTGTGCACATTTACCTCGTGCCAGTTCCTCAAGAGAAAATAGGATCGTTCCTACGTCTCTCCAGCTTCATTACAGTGATTCAACCAGGTACCCCATTCTTCCCTCAGCATCTGCATTCATCTTGAGCATTAATCTGAGGAACAGGTGCATCGGCGGCGGCCAACCGCCTAGGCCCTCTTGTAGAGAATTTATGCGCACAAGATCAGGGACTCCCACAGCCTCCGAGGGCATGTCCACTTCATCCACACGAGCCGTTTCACTTCTAAGCGTGTAACATTCAAACGATGGAAATCGCCTCGTTTCTAAGCGTGTAACATTCAAACGATGGAAATCGCCTCGTTTCTAAGCGTGTACATTCAAACGATGGAAATCGCCTCGCATTCACATCGGCACGATGATATCTGACGAAACAAGGGAGAAGTTTAATATCTCTCCCTACCGGGGAAGTATGAAAACATAGAGCTACAAGGTCGAGGAACTGGAATCCCATGTCTCCACGTGGGAATAAAAAAATGAAACAAAAAAGAAGGGCAGATTTTTCATGGGATAGGACACGGGCATGTAGAATGAGGTGCTCTCCACTCTTCTATTCATTCTTGTATATACTCATGCTCTCAAGGGCCAAGATGAATGCGACGGGGCCTCAGCGTTCTCTACCTGCGCACCATGTCGAATACCATTCCCCCTTCCACTTGCTTTCATTCCTTCTCGAATACACGGCAAAGCTTTCACAGGGTTCCTATGAAATTGTGAGAAACTACAGTGTGCGGCAGAAGTAATGAGACTCATGCTTTAAAGCGTTACAACTTTGGAACGGTTACATATTTTCATCAAACACCGTGTGTTAGGTAGTCAGCAGCACATTGATTGACCACTCAAAACGCAACATGGCAGGTGTAAGGGAATACCTGCTAAGGAAATACTTGGGTCAGATTTTTTTTCTGTACCATGGATCTTATTTTAGACGAATTAGTCGCAAAGAAGAATCAGATTAACCGCTTTTTTTTCCTTGGCCCTCTGAAGAACCCTCTCTTCAATAGGTCCCTTGCAGACGAGTCGGTAAACAGTGGCGCAGCGAGGGCGGCCCCACTTCCCAAGATTAATACTATCCCCCCCAACTCCGATCGAAATGCGTTCATCACCCCCCTCCCCCGAAGTTGGGGAAATTCTAGCCCCCACTTTGGCGAAATCCTGGCTACGCCACGGTAGGCCTAGTTCGTCTGCTCCATCCAATGTGCTCCGTCCATTGCCTGCTCGTCCACCGTCGGATTCCAGTCGCTATCGAAAAAATATCTCCTGCGACACAGGAGAAAGGACAGAGGAGGAGTGAGAGAAAAAGAACAAGTAAATTACAAGTAGATTCATGACGATGTGCGAAAGAAATTACAAGTATCGCAAATGTTTCTTGCTTGAAAGTGACGAAGAATAAATAACAGAGAGAAAGGGAACATTTTTTTGCCATCCAGGGTATCCCTAACACCGAAACAAATTCCTTGCGGTCAGAGGCTTCACGCTTAAAACGATTCGCATGCGGGCTTTTTACTTCTTAGGGCCCCAGGTTGAGAAGACCCTGAAGGACATAAAAAGGTGTTGGGTCGAAAGGAGGTTCTCCTCGGCTGAGGGATTTGGATTCAGAGAAGGGCACCGTGGTCGTAAATTCGGAGACTCGGGGCACCTTTACGAAACGTCATCGACAGGCGACAGCTCTTGCAATTAACATGAAGTGAGCCTCATTCAATTTCTTGCCTTCGTAAGTCAGAGGACGCAAAAGCTATTGAGAGGAAGGGACATGGGATACGATTAAAAAAAAAAGCACGTCGAAGCGTAGAAATATATGAGAACGTGGTTCGTTCTCTACAAGAAAGAGGGCACAGGGAAGGTGGGCCCATTGAGTCTCACCCCTTTCATCACCAAATAGACTTTGCAACAATGAAGCAAAAGAATAATAAAAAAACCCCCAAGAAACTCGAAAAGTGAACAGCTTTAGTGATCTTAGGAAGGTGTTGGTATGCAAGCTCATGCACATGGTCGTAGTTATGATGAACTGCTTACGATCCATAAACTCGGGCTCAGGGCATTGAAGGGGAGCCGGGGTCCATTCACATACATGAGATGGGAATCCCTTTTTTTGTGAGAGAGATGAGAACGAAGGACTCCAAGGCCGGCCGAGGAGTCAGAGACTCGATCATCCATTCACGATGGATATCCACAAGAGCTGTGATGGATTATCATTCGGAAGTGTTTCTCTCTCTGGGACTGCATACCAAAAAAGGGTCAAATGGTCTCCCGACTTTCGATAAGTCCGGGGTTCCAAGAAAACCATTTCGAAAGTTGTTTGCGCTGTTTCATTTTTCACTCCAGATGGTAATCCATATACGTACAGACACAAGTCTTATGTTACGGCCATCCTTGATTCCTTGGGACTCGATGGTAATTAACATCTGCTGGGCTACAATAGTTTCAATGCATGTTATCACTCGTACATCATCACATTCTATAAGATGAACTGAATATAATAATAACATGCAAGAGTTGCGATATTGAAACCATCCACTATAACTGAGCGCGTATTTGAGACATGTCTTGAGAGTCAATATTAATCCCTCAAGTGCATTAACTATTTTTCCCACCAGTGCCATGGTAGCCATTAGTAGACCCTGTTAGGATTACATTGTTGGCGCTGAAAAGTAAAAATGTCCCAGCACGCTGGAAATGAGATTCTGTCAGCCTACACTGGGTCCAGAAGTTACTTGGAACATAAATCTATTTTACTAATAAAATACCCTTGGTGGCCGAAGTGATGAAGTTAGGCTGCATCATATTAGTGAGACAAGGGTTCAAAAGGAACTGCCCGGTTTATAGATAATTCTTGGAACTGACGTCGATGGTCGATTGCAATCTCGGAATTCATGCCCAATGTCAACTTGACTTTTTTCTACCAGAACCTAGGTCTCTTCCAATTTCAGTTGGACTTTCTCTTCCAAAATACCTTCTACTGCGAAGTGTAAACTTTCAATAAGAAATACAAGTATACAATTTCCATATCGATATCTAAAATCATGGTCATGAACATTAATAGCTCTTCTCAGCATTACCTAGAAGTCAAATGAATTGGAGCAGCTCAGGATAAGGGGAAATGGCATGCATGTGGGAAAGCCTTCTGCCATCAGCAGACAAAAAATGACTGACAACAAAGGTGATTGTCACAAGTTTTTCTCTATGTTCATTCATCCCTCAATCACTATAATAATATACTTCACGGTTCTCTATAGATAATTAAGAGATAATGCTCCAGGTTATATTGATTCGCAAATACTGGGTCAATGATACAACTTTTTCTTTACCACACACGAAAGCATTGTGTAGGTGAGAAAAGATGAGGTGATGGAAAGCTATCTTATGTGTAGCTATACAGGGTGTCCCGTAAGTCAGGACCCATAGGGAAAAATTAATAAAATTACAATATAGTCCAACAATTTATTACATAATCTGTTCAAAGTGTCCGCCGTTGTGTCGCACACATAGTTGAAGATGCAATCTCCACTGCAACCGCACTTTCTAAATCACAGTCGCATAAATTTCTTGACACGCCTCCACAATGCGTGCTTTAAGGTGGAAAATGCTCTGAATTTTGACCTCGTACACTTTGGCTTTCAGGTGGCCCCACAAATAAATAGAACTCTCTCCTCTCTAGTCAGTGACATAGTTTACCTGCAACATAAAAAAAAATAATAGAAATCCCTATGGGTCCTGACTTACGGGACACCCTGTAGTTTTCAGGACTACCTTGAAGCTCATTGTCAGGCCACAGAAAGTACTGACCCCTTGCGAACCAGGTTATTATGTTATCATTTTTTTTTAGATGTATGGCACTTCCTAGACTTGGTTTCTTCATGAAAAATGTGATGCTAAATACAAAAGTTTCTATGGTACTTAACGCTTAAAAGTCCAAGTTGGTAAATATACGTTAACGGTAGCTTTTCCCATGTGCCCAGGTCAGTACATATAAGTCGCGCGCTTCAAATATTCGTAGAAAATTGGGGATCAGTAAATATACGGTCTTGGATGCCGTGTCCCGTCACTACGGGTCTGTGGATCACGGGGACCACCAGATGGCCCAAGTGTCCATCTGGTTGCCAGGTTGATAGGAATTTCGAGCCGCTGGAATGGAGCAATGATTTTTTAAACCAATATTCCCAAAAACCATCGGACGGACGGTATGGCTTGTTGGGCAAACCCTTGTGTTAGCCTTTAACAAAGTATGGTGACTTTAGGCTACTGTATTCACAGGTCAGATGTTCTGATAGGCCTGCAGCACTATATGTCATTATTGCCAGAGGGTTAATGCAGGAACAGCTTCCAACTTACAGTCCGCGAAAACCAACCAGGGTCGGAAAAAACTTCAACAAAAGAGAGGCTGCCAAGCCCTTCTCAGACTTAGAAAAGGTGTTCTACGATGTTTTTTTGGTGAGCGCAATTCATTAACATGCTATTTGGGGGGGGCCCTAATTTTCCTCAAAATTGAGCTAGTGCGAAAATGTTTCATAGATGTCGCATAGCGTCTCATAGCATAGCTTCTCAACTTTACGTGCCTTTTGCTTTGTCAGTGTCCCCGTGCGATTCAAGGAGTGGGCTTTCGCGCGAGTGAGACCGTTAATCTCCGCCCTCTTCCCCCCCCCCCCCCCCCATTCCCCTCCACTCAAGTTCAAGCTCGATCAAGTTTTCTTTTGCGCTGCAAACCATGTTCGACCTCCTGACGAATTCACTCAATGATAGAGAAGTTCGGGAAAGACATTCATATCCTCGGGCTATGGGAGAGCAGGGAAACCTTGACACGACGTACGTCGGTAGATTATAGCCCAAGGGCATGGCTCACTTCCCCAAGCTGTACTTGGTACCCCACTCATTGATATGCTGCTTATAGGGTTGGGTGGGAGTACTTTTGCACGTTAAGATTTTCTGGCGGGAAATAAAAGTAGACCCCCCCTGATTAGGGGGCTTATTTACGCTCTGGAATCCCTCACGAGAAGAATGGTGGGGAAAAAAATTAGTCAAAATGAAAGTTCGATTCGAACTACTCCTGTTTACTTGGTTTTTTTTCTGTATTTTTTTGTTTGTTAGGGAGATATTGAGGAACCGACCCTGGTTGGTGTCGCGGATTGTTAAGAAAAATTATGGGAATTTACTCATGAACATATGGAGGGCAAGTAACCTGCTTTTAA
The DNA here is from genome assembly GCA_905338385.1 of Darwinula stevensoni. Classification (NCBI taxonomy): domain Eukaryota; kingdom Metazoa; phylum Arthropoda; class Ostracoda; order Podocopida; family Darwinulidae; genus Darwinula; species Darwinula stevensoni. The sequence continues at coordinate 8,760 of CAJPEV010001839.1, read as the reverse complement.
CAGTCCCTCTTTTATATCCCGGAACGTATCAAGTAACTCTACGTTTATGTCGCAAAATTAGAACAGGGAGATCTCTGGTCAGGGTTAAAGGGATAAAAAGTGAGTGAACAGTGTCAGGGAGTGAATAAAATTACAGTTCGCCGCTGATTCAAGAGGTTGTTTGGCCAACCATGAGCTGGTTTTCCAGTCTATTCACGCATGGAAATAGGTTGTGAGACATCGAATGGAATTTATGTATCGTGATTAGTACTTTGCCCGAGGATGCCGTTGTACAGAAATGGGTTACTTGTAAGAAAGTCCTCACCGTCCATTGTGTCCTGACTTGTCTCTGTTATGTCCTACTACAAAAAGAAGAATCAGGAAACAGCAGAACTTTAACCATTCTCCCCTTGGAAGAATCTACCCTTACGGAACTTCCAAATACAGGCGTATGTATGGGATCGTACAGTACTGAATTTAGCCTTGTTTGGAAATAGTTCAGTCCTTATCATGTTTTGGCCATTCTTAATAAATATGGAACTATATATGGTTCATATTCAGACCCCCATATATGGTGCTAGGTTTGCAATGTATATGACACTAATATAAACTATACGGAAAAAATACTGTATTTAGAATATATTTGGAAACTGTTCAATTCATATAATATCCACGGATGCACACGCATGCACGTTGAGGCCTTCCATATGGCCTGACATCTAGCAGTTTGTTCAATAAATATAAAATTCTCACAATATAATCGAGGTCGCGCTCATCCTGCCGCTATATGTTTCCCGATTCCCCAAATGCTAATGAATGATTCTGCAGAAGCTTTCACCCTCAACTCGCTAATTTCCCACGTACAAACCGAAGGAATGAAGTCGTTTTAATCGATGCATATATTGAGAAACGTATCCTAGCTTGAGGAGGATCCAGGTAATTCTTGCCCAATGCATAGAGGGAGTGAGGTTCCCCTTGTGAAGTGAGACACAAAAAGGCCTCTGTAAGTTTCGATGTTGAGTGACTCCATCTGAGCCTCTGCCTCAATCTGCCATTAATAATGCATGCGGAGGCCATGTACTGTATATTGCAAATTAAGAACCGTATGAGGGACCTATATATGATAATATATAGTTACATTTATCCAATATATTAAATATAGCCAAAAATCCCAAATTATTATATGTGCCATATACATTGCAACTAAGCACCATATTTGGGGCTTATATATGAACTATGTATAGCTCCGTATTCATTAAGAATGGCAAAAACATTATATGAACTGGACGGCTTCCAAATACAGTCTCCCATGTATAATTTTTATTTGTATCATGTACATTCAGGACAAAGCACCCCTGTATGGCCATATTTGATATCGCGCATGAAATCTGAATATGGAGTTCCCGTAAGGGAATTCATTACTAAATGTCCCGTTTTATCCATATGTTACACTGAGACAAAATAATTTCAGGAAATACTTCACCCCTCCCTACCCCCTCGAAACATGCACACTGTCGTTCGGGAACAGTAAGGTTCATCTCGGAATCAGTATTCTGGGAGATATTGTCATTTCAAGTTGCATCTATCCAGGTATCACGGTTTGGCTTAGACAATATATTTCTGGAAATAATAGGTGGATACGCATCAAAAGTAAATTATTTATTTAAAGTACGTGGGGAGGTCGGAAAGTTCGCGGATTTTCACATTTTTCGGCGCCATTGAGTGATGAGTGATTGTGGCCCATTCAATTGATATCTCTTGAGCCCTTTCAACATTTTTTTAGAATTTTTAATACCNAGGATGCCGTTGTACAGAAATGGGTTACTTGTAAGAAAGTCCTCACCGTCCATTGTGTCCTGACTTGTCTCTGTTATGTCCTACTACAAAAAGAAGAATCAGGAAACAGCAGAACTTTAACCATTCTCCCCTTGGAAGAATCTACCCTTACGGAACTTCCAAATACAGGCGTATGTATGGGATCGTACAGTACTGAATTTAGCCTTGTTTGGAAATAGTTCAGTCCTTATCATGTTTTGGCCATTCTTAATAAATATGGAACTATATATGGTTCATATTCAGACCCCCATATATGGTGCTAGGTTTGCAATGTATATGACACTAATATAAACTATACGGAAAAAATACTGTATTTAGAATATATTTGGAAACTGTTCAATTCATATAATATCCACGGATGCACACGCATGCACGTTGAGGCCTTCCATATGGCCTGACATCTAGCAGTTTGTTCAATAAATATAAAATTCTCACAATATAATCGAGGTCGCGCTCATCCTGCCGCTATATGTTTCCCGATTCCCCAAATGCTAATGAATGATTCTGCAGAAGCTTTCATCCTCAACTCGCTAATTTCCCACGTACAAACCGAAGGAATGAAGTCGTTTTAATCGATGCATATATTGAGAAACGTATCCTAGCTTGAGGAGGCTCCAGGTAATTCTTGCCCAATGCATAGAGGGAGTGAGGTTCCCCTTGTGAAGTGAGACACAAAAAGGACTCTGTAAGTTTCGATGTTGAGTGACTCTACATCTGAGCCTCTGCCTCAATCTGCCATTAATAATGCATGCGGAGGCCATATACTGTATATTGCAAATTAAGAACCGTATGAGGGACCTGTATATGATAATATATAGTGACATTTATCCAATTTATTAAATATAGCCAAAACGTACCAATTTATTATATGTGCCATATACATTGCAACTAAGCACCATATTTTGGGCTTACATATGAACTATGTATAGCTCCATATTCATTAAGAATGGCCAAAACATTATATGAACTGGACGGCTTCCAAAAAAGTCTTCCATATATAATTTTTATTTGTATCATGTACATTCAAAACAAAGCACCTCTGTATGGCCATATTTGATATCGCGCATGAAATCTGAATATGGAGTTCCCGTAAGGGTATGCTGATTTTCCTGTCCATAGATGTCATCTCTTTGCCAGGTAAGAGTGGCCACGAGTACGAGTTGTGGCAAGCTATTCCTCCTTGCATGACCAATCTAAAAAGTTTACTCCCTCACCTCACCTATAAGTTCCTGTGGAAGTTGTAGGTAATTGTACATTAGAGGTACATTAGAGCTAGGAAATTTCCTATGGTCCATTTATTGAATCAGTTGAATCTAAATTGCTTTTCAATGTTCCAGCTGCATGAGTAGGTCAGAAGAAAGACTAACTTAACTTAACAAACAAGTAGGAGCAATGGTATCCATAGAGTGCTAGGAAAAGGGTGCATCTTCAGTTAACTTTTTCATTAAAATTAAATTCTCACATTCATATATGACCAATTACCAAGGGTTTTTCAGTTTCAATTTGAAACCATTTCCAGTAGTTGTAACATCTTCCATGAATAGCAAGTCCATTACAGTATTTTTCATATTTCTCATATGAAAGTCTTACTTCTAATTCTATTTCTTATTGGAGTAGACATGAACTCACTTTTTTTCAAATAGAAAAGTGGGGTGACCAATATAATTTTTCTTTGTCCTGGGAGTGATATCTATAGCAAACACACTAGTCTTCTACTCTGCCTTTCCATGTCTCATCCAGGAGTGCATTGCACCTTGGCCAACATGCTAAAATTAATATTTAGTCATATCTGTACTTTGTGTTAGAGTAAATTTTCAAAACAAGACTGCAAGTGCTTTGGGTTAAAAGCAGCTCACCCATGGCACTATCATAATGTGGATGCTACCTTAAGGTCGTCTCTTCATTTTGTGTATGGACCCAGTATGGAAAAATGAAGAATCATTTTCATGGTATATGTTATACCAGGGGTGCCCAAAATGTAGCTCATGGGCCACATACAGCACACCAAATGCCTTAGTGGCCCAAGGAGGGGGGTTTTGGGGGTCATAACCCCACCCCTCCTTTGGAGTCAATTTTACAGGTTCGATTCTCACAAATTTTTTAATTTGGCCACAAATACACGGTGGGTTATCAGTTTTTCATATGTTAACCCTCCCAATTAGGGTGGGTAATCAATGTTTCACGTGGCAACCCCCCCCCCCCCATTCGGATTTCCTGGGCACGCTACTGACTTGGGTACCCCTGTGCTATACAATGAAAATGTATATTTAAATATGGCTCCTATGAGAAAACATAAATGACATCTTGCCATGAGGGAAGATATTTTGCCTAATGCCTTCAGAAATTACCTTCGGAATAAAAGCTTAAGGAGGGGTGGGGGGATTAGTCGTAAAATTTCTAGCTCTCCCCTTTTGGCAGATTTTGCCATAAGAAATTTTGTCATTCTTAAAATAACTCATCTGCTTGCATGTATCCCCAATCCACCTTCTGAAAAGATAAAGTACCTGGAAAAGCTACTTCTCTCTTATTTATGGGACTGGAAAAGACACCGGATCAACAAGGATATTGTATATTACCCATTAGAAATGGGAGGTCTCAATATGTTGCATTTGACGGCGTTCATGAAAGCACTAAAACTGGCTTGGTTGAGGAGGTTACTTGTTAAATCGACTTTCTGGACGAACCTGTTTCCTGAATTGGCAGCGATCATTTTCTTTGGATGTTTTTTAAATTGGCAACGCATTTTCTCTGCCTCGCCACTTTATATGACTATTGGCAGGATGTTATTAATGCCTGGAAATTTTTAAACAAAACATTAATGGATCGCATTGGAGAAGTTTTCCCCCTCTGGTATAATAATAAGATAAGGTTAGTGGGTAAATTTCTTAATTATAAGAAGTGGGCCCAAAAGGGAGTATTTTTCACCTCCGACCTGTTGTCAGAGAGCAGCGAGTTGTCACTCTCTCAATTTCAAAGTATATTCAATTTGCAAACAGTGAACTTCCTTGATTATGAGGGCCTCTTGAAAGTCTTAAAACTAAACCTTACATTAGAGGGTTCTCCAGAGATTTCAGCTTCAAGACCCACAGCATTGGAATACATGTTGAATGACAAGAAGGGAAGCTCTACATTTTACCAACTCCTTCGAAAGAAAGGAGACCTTACTATTCTCACAGAAAGATGGAATGTAAAATTTTTATTCGGAATGACGGAACAGAAACTATCTACAGCCTTCTCTATTGCAAATTATTTTACGAGTGACAACAAAATTAAATGGTTACAAATTCGTATCTTAAGAGGCGTCTTACCGACAAACGAAGCATTATTCTATGTGGATGTTCACCAAACATATGTCTGCAGCTTTGGTTGTGAAAATGTCAAAGATGTAGTGCATCTTTTTTGGGCTTGTCCTGTGGTGCAGGAGTTTTGGAAACGATTAGGTAATAGAGTGGCTGCCGTTTCCGGAATTGAGATTAAATTCACTTTATATTGTGTGTTATTTGGTTTTTTGAAGTCAAAACTTTATGTGTTGAATGCTCTCATGTTGTATGCGAAACATTATATACATTGTCGACAATTTAGAGGGGGCAATTTGAATGTGAACAGTTTTCTGTGTCATTTGAAATTTAGGTCGCAACTTTGCTATCGGTTTGTAGATATTATGCAGAATACATTGGAATAATAATAAAAATTCACAAAAGTATGGCACATGGAAAATTGGAAAAAATGGTCAAATTTCTATATTGCATGGATCAAATTTTATTCAAATTTAAAAGTGCATCCATAATTTGTTGACACCCTGTACAAAGGGCTTCATGGAATGAACATGCTCCAAAACACATGACCCCATTCACACTGAAATTTAGGTCAAAGTTGTTTCATGTGTGAGCTACCCCATAATATTATACTTCCTTACCAATTAAGTCCTGGACATAATAAGCGTTGAGAAATTATTAACGTTCAAAAGGTGGGCAGGACTTTTGACTCACCCTGTAGATCGGGCAGTGGGGAAGATTGTGATCCACCGCCAGTCCTGCTAGTCATGGAAACAGCTCACATCCTCAGCCACTAAAACCCACGCTTGCAATTTCATTTTTCCCATAATGCCTGAGCTGAATTTCTCCAGAAAGACATTCTTCCTTCTCTTGACTTCTTCAATGAGCACCCTAAATTCCAAAATGGTGAAATTCGGTCGTTGACCACACTCTCCTCTACTCTCCATGACACTAACGTTGATACTGGTGTCAGAACTTTTCCCTGTGTATATCTGAAACTTTGAGGTATACTGGTGGACAAATTTAAGGTAACCGTTTTTCGTCAATATTTTAATTTCAATAGCAAATTAGGTGAAAATATGTTAATATAAGTAATTTTACATGGAAATAACGAATATCATATCGAAATTGAACTACGTGCGTTGCAACATGCAAATTAGACAAGCCGATAAAAAGGCGGCGGTTATTGACTTCTAAGCATGTCTGTTGGAGCATGTAATTTTTTGTGATTTAATTATTATAACTCTATTACCGGTCCAGAGTTTCTCCTTTTTTCATACACTTATCGGCAATGATATATTGTATCTCTGTACAAATTTTCATTTATATACCTTACAGAATAAAAACATTATTCTGGCTTTTGTGATTGTTACCTTAATTTTTTTTTCCCCACCAGTGTAATATGTTTTATGATAAGATTCCGTGGGTATGGTCTTTTAGGGTGTATTTGAAGATTCGACAGGACCTCCAACAATGTTCAAGCTTTCTGTAAGAGCGAAAACAATGACGCAGAATGCGCAGGAAGTTTGCAGAAAGCTCCTATGATGCCACATGCCATGCAACTGCAATAATTGGAAGTTTAAAAAAATTATTACCCTTGATTAAATAAGAGATTGAAATGGGAATGACAATTCCTACTTCCTGTACTTTTGACTCTAATGTTTTCTGATTGAAATCGTACCCTGCTATAGAACATACCATGGACTGCAGGTAGCAGCAACATCTAGCATATGAGTGGTCACTTCTACCATCCGATGAAGCAAAAGTTTCTTAGTTGTTTTCAATGTTCTTCACTATTATAAGGGACGAATTCAATCCAAAAGCAGCACATCAACATAAAATCAGAACTGGTATGTCAAGGTTCAAGGTTCAAGGTAGTTAGTGACATCAAGAGGCGATTTCGCCCATTTCGATATCACGTGTCGAGGTCGAGCGTTCCTTAATTTTAGGGTAGGCCTAACCCTCTTAATGCTATATATTTTTGTATTTTTGTTTTGTTTTGTTTTGTTTTTTGTTTTTTTTT
>CAJPEV010001838.1:30371-55990 GCA_905338385.1 Darwinula stevensoni | reverse complement strand
GGAGGAAGACTACCAGAGGTGTTTCCAAAAGTTGTATGATCGCTGCAAAGCCTGCATTTCTTCGGAAGGGAAGTATTTTGAATAATCAATAATAAAAATTATAAATATCACATGGGAAATTGATTTGTAACTGAAGTTTGGATATTTTTGGGACAGACCTTGTAGATAGAGCCCCCCTCCACAGCCCAAACCAAAAGTGTTACACATATTCAGTATATGATATAGTAAAGCACATTCATCGACTATTCTAACGACATATTTATCTTTCCCAGATGGCTTAGGGTGACTGAGAAAAATTGAATTTTGTGGACTGTATTCGTGCCGTCACTTTCCTAGAAGCGCGAGGTGCGTGTGTTGAGTTTATTAGTCGATCGTGGATCAAAAGTTCCGAAAATTTTGTGAAGATTAGCTGGATTAACCGGTATGTCTAGTGTTGACTGATGAACTCAGCACACGCATCTTGCGCTTCTCGTAATGTGACGGAGCGGATGCGCTCCACAAATCTCACATTTTTTGAGTCCCCAGAATCCATCTGGGAAAGATGAAGATGTCTTTAAAATAGTCAATGAATGTGCTTTACAATGTTATATCATACATATAGCACATTTGGTTTGGACTATGGAGGGGGCTCTATCTATATGGGACACCCTGTACATCCGAAAAATGGCCATGCAGGCCATGCAGGCTTGAAATTTTGGTGAACCTCTGTCATTTTATTGTTGCACATCATTCCTGTTCCTCAGTTGCCCTGAAACGCTGTCCCAACTTCATAAAAGTGAAGGAGCTGGAAATCTCCAAAGAAGTGCAAATAATTTTGAGAGGTGTTTGTGATTGGTATGGGGGGAGGAAAGAAAGGACTGGACCAAAACAGCAGTTCGTGATTCTTCTTTTTATGCTTGGATGCGTAACTGGCTAGTGATGGAATATTTCTTTTTTTGCCGTGAAACCTACTCTGAAAGATTAGTCTGTGAAGTAATATATCATTTTTTCCAATTGAATAATTAGCAATGTCAGACATCAGAAGGTACTTAATTTAACCCATCGTGACTGTAAGGATTTTGATTGCAATAGGTGCTTGTTCTTAATTGTATTCTTTCAGCCCAAAAAAGAGAAGAATCGTCCAAGTACACTGAAGATGTGAGACGGACGAGAGCAGAACACGTAGGAAAACGATGGAAAATGAAGGACACGTGACCAGATGTCACATCACACACCCCCAAAAACATGGAGCGTTCTTCGGCACATCCCTGGCTAGGGCATAGCCATGAAGCACCGTGAGCATAAAGACAACCCCAAAGGAGCTCCGACACTCTACTCTCAACATACTCGATGTTTAAAAGTATTACCTATAGGACAATAGTATCTATTAAGGAAGCAAACAAATTCAAATTTCAGCTCCATACATTACGCATTCTGAAAATAACAGGCATTCACAAAAGCAACAATTTAGGTACTCTGGGACCACGAATCACAAAAATGGTCATAGCTCCCCTATTAATAAAGTAAAATACGTGAACTTGATATCGTTGGATATTAATAAATTCCTTAGTAGATGATATGTAACACACTGCGATGAAGGCGATGACTTTGGCCTATATGTTTTGTAATGACCTTAAAATTTGACCTCACCTGGACCTAAGTTCCCAAACTTGATTTTGCTAAAATACTAGGGCACCATCAGTCATGAATTCTTTTATGTACACCGCAGATTTCATTTTGCGTTTTTGACTATCAGCGAAGATATGAACATTTTGGTGTGTGACCCTCAGAACATGCACCAAAACAGAGCCATGGGCTTGTACCTGCTCTTCACTTATCGCCAATAACCTGTCCTAATCGTTTCGAATTTGCGGTACATCACCGGTAGTTCACGGAACATGTACCATGTCTTACACCTTCAAAACTTTCATTTCCAAAACATTTTCTGCAGAAGAATGTACTTTCTCGAATAGGTACTCGGTCGGTCGGACGCTTACTCTAGGCTAAGGCCTCCTCTACATTTGGATTGTTGGATCTGGGATCATACCATTTATGGCGCCAATTTGTATTTCTGAAATGTTGTTGAAGAAAAGGGCTACTTGGGCCAACTGCGGACTATGGAAGTTCAGTGCGCCAGATGACAGAGTTGGTCCCAAATTGCAGAATGTGCACCAGAATTTCTCCAAATTCCTTAAGTCTTCAAAACAATTTCGGGGGAAATGTGACACAGGATTACCACCTATATGGAAAGAAACAGTGCATATTACTAAAAAACTGTAATATTTTCTACAATGAGAGGAAATATTCTGTTATGAGACAACTAACAATCCTTGATAAACAAACACGCCATCAGTAGCCTATATCGCAAATCATTTGTTGAAATATGGAGAACTAGGTGATGAGAATCTGTCAGAAAAAAAACTCTGCCATTGAATACAACGGTATAATTATCTGTTTCCTTCATGTTTCATCATAAACTCGCTATGGACGCTAATTCGGGCACTTAAGGCTCTAAGAAATTTCCTAATGCATTTGAAGCATCTTTTTTCCGAGCCTCACACCTACCGATATGGTAAAACACCTTGGGTCATGAGATTTTTCCTTTGTGGCTTCAAGTTACTTCTGGTTGCATGAAATCATTATCAACCTGGAGTTCACAACATAACGCGAGCAGAGATTTTTTTTTCCCCCGAACATCTCATTGTAGATTTTTTCTCGAAATAATGCAATTTGCTAAACAGCAAGTATCAATTTCCCTTGGGTGAAAATGTCCTAGAGTGTCAATTCTCCCACCCGTATATGGGACCTTGAGATTGTCAAGACTCCAATCTTACGATTTTCCCTGAACCCAAATCCTTGAAAGAAAACAAATAGGAAATAGAAAATGTATGCATTCCTCCTTTTATTGCAGTGAAAACACATCTGACAAACCGATCTGAAAATAAATACCCTATTTGATGCAGTCGAACTCAGTTATGACGACTTTGGTTATAACGAAACCTCGGTTATGAGGACAATGAAAGCCAGGTCCCGGGGTTTAGCCTTTAGGTATATTACATTTTACCTCAGTTATAACGAAGTCCCCATGACAAAACTAGCAACGTAAACGTCCTGAATTCGTCATTTCTAACTGGAATATTTCATCATCGGGAATATGAGTGCTGGCGAGTCATACAATTATCTTTTTTGGAATCACCATTCCTTCAGAACCAAGTGGGTGTGACTGGAGGAGGACGGTGAGAGAAGGTTGATCCCCAGATGCTAAATGATTATCGTATCCTCCGTCGCCACTTGAATTTCTCGTTGACAACATGGCTAATAAAAGCGAAAGAGGCAAGCCCTCACGATTGACAAGTACGTAATTCGCTTAAGAGAAAGTGGGCGAAGTAGAGATGACGTCGCTCGTGAATACAAACTTCCTAGTTCATTTGTTTACACGATTCGGAAAAGTCGTGATAGTTTCATCCGTGCTTACGAAAAGAACATGCCGCAAAATAAGACACTTTGTAGATCTGCTTGAGTTTACGCCTATGAATCCTTGCTAAAGTGGTACAAGGTCTAAATCAGGACAAACACCACGATTATTGGGCCAATGCTGAAAGTGAAGCCGGTACAGGATGATCTAAACGCCCAAGAATTGCATTTCATTTCGACCATTTTAGAAACAGGGAAAATTAATACCAATAAACGCAACCTCGGTTATGAGGACGATTTTTATTTGGTTCCTCCAATGAGAAAATTTCTGCATTTCCAAAATGTGGAACGCTTACCATGTCTTAGTTTCCATAGCTGCTCGATTCGTTGTAGGAAAATAAAATCTCAGAAACATAATCGTTTAAAAACCCGTGTCCCATAGGAATGAAATCAAAAGTCACACATTACTTGAAGTCATCCTTCCTACAACTACTTGTTTACAATATTTTTGTTATATTTCCAGTTTCGTTGAGAGAAAAATGTGCTATAAAAAATGCCCTCCCCAAATAAATGTGCTCTAAGGAAATGTACAGCACATCATGCTTTTTGTCTAATTGAATATCTGAATAAGCCCATTGTTGAATGGGAGTTTAAACTTAATTTCACTCAGTTTCATTGAAGCGAAACCATTTACTGAAACAATTCCCGCTCAAAAAAGTGTCAAGAGACGATAAACTTGTGATATATCTAATATAAATAGAAGATCGTGATTGACTGACTGACCGACTGACGCTAATTCAATCCATGTTCTAGAAGGGTTAGAAATCTGAAACTTGGAACACATGTACCTATTGGGATGCCAAGTTCAGAAAAATCCCACGTTGGAGGTACATGCCCTGGGGGTACAAATTTTGGCGGGAAACGTTTTTCTTAAATATATTTTGTGACAGATGAGGATTGCATTCAGACTCAACAGAACGTCCTAGGTTCGGTGGTATAGTTGTAGCAACTCTCTCACCATCAAACAGAAGGTCCGGGTTCAATTCCCCGCCATACTTTGGCTCTCTTTTGGCTTTTTTTGCCTTCCATGTCCCGCTACTAATTCCCCATCATGACATTATTTTGAAATGACTAAAAGAGAGAGACATGGAAAGCTGAAATCTGGCATAGACGTGCCTACCAAGACAATGAGTTCAGGAGAAATGGAAAATATTTAGATCCATACCCTGGGGCATATTTTTTTTGAGCCGAGGTTTTCAAGTATTTCCTTTTGTCCTGGCGTGTTGAGCTAGCATGGCAAAATGAAACTTGGTACATAACTACCTATTAGGATACTGCAGAAACTTCAGACTTTAGAAATAAATGCCTAGAGGGTAGAACTTTCAAAAGGATACGTGTTCAACTATTTTTTTGGCATAAGTTAAACTGATGAACATGGAAAGGTGAAACTTAGCATGAACGTGACCATTGGGACAAAGAGTTAAATAAACATGTTAATTCTCGATACAGCCCCGAAGGGAATTTTTTCGAGGGGCGATGTTTTGAAAGAAAAAAATATTGTGGCGTATTGGACAGAAATGGAATGGTGAAACGTGGCACACGTATAAGTGTTATGATATTACTGAGCTGAGGGAGTATTCAGCTTTCATGGTCCATCCCCTCCAGGCATAGTTTTTGGGTGGGTCGGCTTTTCCAAGCATGTTTTTTCACCAGTGAAAAGGGCAAACGTATAATATTGAAACTTTGTAGGCATGTAGTTCACTGGGCAGATATAGAAAAGTAGCAGGTGCACGCAACACTGACGTGATATTGATTCAAGGAAAAATTAACCTTTTTTCATACGTGTCCTCAGAGCACAGCTTTTGGGTGGGTTGCAATCCCAAATACATTTTTTCCCACCAGCAAAAAGGGGAAACGTATAAGTCTGAAACTGTGTGGCATGAAGTTCCCTGAGTCTATATTTCAGAATAAATAAAAAAATTCATATAAAAAAATCAAGACACATTTTTTAAGTCCCATTTTCATTAATTATTTTTCGATCCAACGAAACAGAAACAGAAAATGTAAACTTCCTTCAGAAGTACCTGTTTGATGACTGAGTACAGGAAAAAAAATCCTACTTTTGAAATATGCACCCTTAGCGTTGATTATAGGAGGGAAGTATTTCAAAATGTATTCTGAACCCTTACCAAAAGGGCACATGAAAATATTTCAATTTAGGATCATTTGAAATAATAGAAGTGATGATTTTTATGAATATGAATACTTTCGTCCTTATGTGTCACGTAGTTCAGTATGACTTAATTTAAATGTTTTTGCCATTTCGCAAAGAATAAATAAATTAATCACTATCCGAGGTAGTGGAGAGCCGAAGGCTCGACCACAGGGAGCTTGTCCTTCGGCAAACAAATATATAATAATACTAATCCAAGCAAGAAGGAAAGCACACTCGAAACATTTTGCCGAAAGTACAGTGTTTCCAGGAACGTACAGTCATAACGTGGCTCATTTGAAAATTATTAGAACCATAACGAGAATAATGCTGTAATGAAAGTTTCCCATATTCTAGCTACGAGATATGTGATTTAACGGTAAAATTGACATCGGTCTGACTCCGGCTCCACATGTCTTTTTTCAAGGACAACGTTTGCTCAGATATGCGCAAATGCTCCAATATATTAATTAATTATTTAATTATGACTACATATTTAAAATTTCCAAAAGATTTCCTTTAAAAAGACATATTGGCTGTTGAAAACGGACCATAACTTTATTTACCTTATATGGCCATATTTCCAGAGGGTAGTCAAGCTTCACTCTTGAAATTTCGTATGGGTATAACTTTTGAGCAAATGGTCAGAGAGAATAAACATTCACCATTTTCTTTCACCAGCTAAATGAAGCCCACATCAAATTCCTTCCAATTCTGAGATGGTACCCCATAAAAAAGCCACGTTCCAATTTGTCATTTGACATGGAATGACATCTCAGAAAAACGTGATCTTCGTTTTTCGCATTGCTTTTCTCTATTGAGCAACAATCACGGTTCCAAATAACTAAAAATGTTGTTATCTCAAAAGTTTTTCCTGTAAGCCCGAAACCAATGGTGCTAATTCATTATTTCATTTCGCCTGGTACTTATATCGTTAAACAACTTGCATATTGAAATAGTGTCGAATAATAATACTGAATAATCCGTAGAAGAATCAGGGATTTCCATGTTCAAAATGACACTCACCGATATTCAGATACTTCAGGTTGGCCATTGATAACTTCCCCTGGAGCGTGACGATTTTATTATTGTAGAGGCTGAGTTCCGAAAGACTGTCGCTTTGAATGTATGGCAACTTGGTCAATTCATTACCATTCATGTTTAAATATTTGAGCTGGGTGAATTCACGGAAAATCTGGAATGGAAATTGTTCCACTTGACAGTTCAAAATACTCAGCGATTCAAGTATGTATCTTGATGGATGCAGGGCCCCTGAATGTATGGTTGTAATGTCGGTGTTTGAGAAATGTATTCTCTTGAATGTCACGTTCCCAAATATTCCGTCATCAATGTTTTTCAGTGCACGATTTTTTTTCACCACAAGTTCCCTGTCGGAAATGAAACAAAGGAAATTAGCTAAAATTTCATTTTCCTATAACAAAGAGGCTATAGGATCAACAATGTGAGATTGACACACTACATACCTGACATTTTACACCTTCGATCCGTCGCTCTCGCCTAAGCCTCAGTTACCTTAGCCTAAAGCTCGTTACCTGCAAGTCTATGGCTTTTCCGGCAATAGGCTAGGCAACATGACACGTGAATGGACTCAAAAACGGATATATTTGTAATCGGTGAGCGAAGTGTTAACAGGCATATGGTTTAATCTTAATTACCACTGTTTCATGAAATGCTAGCTAGTTTATTTGCCCGAAGAGATGAATTCAGTAGAAACAATTCTCTCGGTTTCAGCGATGCCAATAATTCAATACATCTATATAAGTTACAGGGAGGTTCACAATTGTATCCCCAAAAGTATCTATAGAATCCTATTACGCAGGGAGTATGCATCCGATTTCAATGATATGTGACTCCCATGGTAGCCAATTGTTTTTCTTTTGAAAATTTTAATTATTTCCTACCTATTTCCTAATAAAGTTTCAATACTTTCAAATGAAAGCACACAAATCACTATTGTTTAATAAGACTTCCACAATTTTCGAAGACTTGGCGCAGTCTCTCCCTCTTAATGCCAACAAACTTTCGGAGATCCAGTTTGTCTCTGTAGCTCACAGCAGCGACGATCATGAATCCAGGTGAGAAACTCCCTGCCCCTCATAGGTAAAGAGGTTCGACGACCGCTGCAGACTTCTGTTGATAGTATACTAATGGAAAGCCTGCGTACACGGGCTTTCCACGTTTACACTGGAGATTAGACGATGAAATTCAATTTTGTTCACTGGATGACGATTGCTGGAAAAAGAATATTCTCAATGGAAAATGATCACAGTTGAACGCACTTGCTAACTGCCCCAGGCCCAGCCCATACCCAATGTCTTCTCTACAACTGATCGTATTCGGAATCTGTCTCATTCGCTCAGCGCAGGTGGGATCGTTCGTCCTCGGTACTCGAAAGTTAAGAGAGATCCACATCATTATGACTATCATGCGCCATTCGCTTTCTATAATGATCATCGGTCCCAGGCAGGGCCGGATTAAGATGTTGGGAGGCTGGGGCAAGTGAATTCTTGGGGCTCCCCCCCCCCCCTACACTTCACGTAAATACTTAAGGTAATCAATTTCATTTGGGGCAGCCCCATGGAAGAGTGGGGCCCGGGTCGCGCAATAGCCCCCTTTGCCCCCCCCCCCCTTTACACGGCCCTAGTCTCAGGGCATCATCCAGCTGTTTCTCTGTCGATAATTTTATGCCACGATATTGGAATAATTTATCACAGAAAAAAACTGCAAATTCATAAGGAAAAACATGGTAAATGCTTGTGAGGCCCCCGTGGGACTAAACCAAAAAAGGGATATGACAGGCATGAGCATGCAGAACATACACGCAATTTCAGTCGCCATGATTTTCTGTGGCAAGATTCCATTATTGGTAAGCTAACCCATTCGGTCATGAACGTCTGGTCAAGGCTGAGAGAGGGTTAATTTTTCAGGCAGCTATGTTGCCACAACTGTTGGTAAAATTGGGATTCTTTGCTGCCGCAATGTTGTAATGAAAAAACGTTGATTCGATCATGTGTCCCGTTGTGCAAGCGTTGAACTGTCGAAGATTAGGCATTATCTCCCCTCTTTTTGGCCTTCACGCGCATTGATATTGAATAGAGCTCTAGAGCACTCTAATGAGTGATGTTATTTGAGGTTTTACCTTCTTTATTGGGATGAAAACTAGAGTTTAGTATTTCAACAACGCAATTGATTCTGTCCAGCAAGGGAGTTGCATGCCTGGCATCACCCCCTATTTTTTCTCCCATGCAGGAGGAAAGTTACACTAACCCTCGCAGGCCTGTTAACGCACTGCCATTCTCGAAAGAGATATGAAAGAGACATCAAAGCTCGAGTCATTTGGTGCGCTCTGAAGTGAGGTAGGCAAAATTGCCATGTGTCTTCAGACCCTCTGGCCCAAAGTACCAGGAGTCTCCTTCTGCCGGATTACCTCCTTCAAAGGGTCTATCAAGGAATTCCTAAGCCTTCTTTCAAGTTGTACGTAGGAACAGATCGCGTACTGAACGAAAAATCCCAGGGAACGGGCATCAGGGTTAAGACCGCGAAATTGAAGATTAGGCGTAATCTCGCGCCAATCGCTAGAACCTATTTTCCGTTGAGATGATGTGGATAACTCCATTTCGAAACACTATTGAGACCATCAAGAAAGAAAATGTGAAAACAGAATGTGTGCCTATTAGCTTCTAAACGACTTCGGCAATACATGTGCAGTCTCAACTTGTTGAAGATTTGGTGCATTACGGACATCCAGCATTTAATTTATTTCTTCGTATTATTCCTAAAATACTCAAATTCAACAATGTCTCAATATTTAAACCTTTTGTCAGTGTTAACCCAAAGCCTACAATGGCTCCTTGAAATAGTGTCGCTTTCACGCGCGAATACCTTTCTCCTACAATCATCGAGGCGAAGGTATAATTCAGTTGTTTCTGTCGACGTTTTTGTGCCTTGACTAAATAATTATGTGACTCAGGAAAAGCACCTGAAAATTCAGGTTAAAAGAGACCCATACGTCCGTAAATGCCCAGAGAGACAAAACGAATGCGTACTCAGGCAGACATGAACATGCACAACATACGCACAACACTTAGCAATGTTTCCACAACGATGTGTAAAAGATGGATTCAATGTTGTCGCTTTGTTGAAATGAAGCACAGTTCAACGTCGAAAATAGAATCATGTCACGTTGTCCCAATTATGTCACTTGTCAAGGATTGGGCCTAACCTTCTTTTTATGAGCCTAAGCGGGCGCTAATATTTAATAGAACTTGAAATTACTCTATTAAGTAAAATCATACCACGGAAGGGCCCATCTGAGTAACTTTATTAACTAGATCAGAACTGAAGTTTAGTACTTGAATGATGCAATTCATTTCTTCAATATTGTCTCAACGTTTCAACATTTGTCAATGTTGACCCAACTTCGTTGGGCAGAATGAGTAGAACATCCGTTGCATCCAAGCCTACAACGGGTCTAAGTTAAGCATCTCATTCAGCCTGGTCTAGTCTCACACGTTCTTAGGGGATCTTTTCTACCTTTCTCCTTATCTGTTCCGAGAGAAATAGTCAACAAAACCCTAAACAAAACGTGTGCCAATGCCGATAGCCGATATTCTAATATTCCTACGGGTGATGAAAACGACGAAAACATCTCCATTCAAATAAGAACTCTGAGCTTCGAGGAGAAGTCAAGCCTAGAAAACTGGTGCAACATAGTAGCATGTATCTAGACAACAGAGATGGCGCTAGTGCGCCCTCAACTCAGATTGATCACAGCAGCATCAAATGTTAAAAGTTTTGCGATATAAAAACGAATTCTGACAGAGGAAATTCAGGCCTTTCGAATGATATATCACGCAGGAATCTGGGTTCAAAATTCATAAAAATGAAAGGTCATCGTTCTCAGGTCAAAGGTCATCTCATGAAAAAATCTAAAATGAGTTGGACCATCTGCAAGAAATTACAAATCGAGTAAGGTATCTATGGCGAAAAGCGGTTAAGAAACCAGAGGCTGTGTAAGGCACAGGTCTTCATGGATTATTGGATTGACGTATCCACAGCTTATTCCCAGCTTTTTCGCCACCGCTCTTTGGGACTTCAGATTTTAAACAATGACCATATCAAGGACTTCATTGACGATCGACTTTGTCATCCCAGACTTGGGCAATTTTTTGACAATTTTTTTAGCCAAGATGAACTGACAACTGCTTTTCACGAATGTTGTTGAGTACGTTTGATATTGATCCGACTGAAACACGCCATCCGCGACTTTTACATTTCTTCTGAATCACCCTATAGGAGTTTCCCTCTATGGAAAGGGTTCGAATGACTGTGTCGACCTCTTTCGCCAATGGCATCCTTGCGCATTGAATTTTCGCACAAATGGACTTTTAGACAACTTGGCAAGAAGTAGGCTCAACAATGGAGCAAGGTCAATTGTTTCATATGAAGGCGAGAATGCCATTAAAGGGGGAGAAGAAGTGCTCAAATCAGGCAAGGACAGATCTCATATTCTCTATCTCCTACCTTTGCTTATGCCACCACAGCGCCACCTGTCAACATGTAGAGCTATGTGCCGGGCAAGGTAACGAATAAGTAATATAACCTTTGAAAATCTCAAACATCAGCTGCATCTGACTATTTCTGAAAATGTTATGACCGAACAAAGTTTGATAGTTTCAAGTCACCATCCGACTTTCACCATTTTTCAAGGAAAAATGTCGATGTCCCGGGAAGGGGAATGCTCTACATTTACTCAAAAATGGAACGTTAATAAATAAATAAATCTACTGCGCAATGTTGAGCCAGTCGAAGTAAACCACAAAAAAGGGTGTGAGTTACATGATGAAGTATTCACCAAAACCGGACAATACATTCTTGTATGAAAGGAGGGTGATGGGATAGAGCTAAGTTACAAAGAATACCATATGGTGATAGGGCATTGCCTCTCCAGCTCGTTGAATTTCGTTGATAGTCTTTCTGAGAGGCATTGCCAATTGGAGATCTTCGGATGCAATTGCAAATAGATTTTTCATCAATGTAAACTATGATGCAAGTATCCATTTCACACATCAGAATGCTGCATACATCAGGCTGATGCAGGCATCAGACTGGTGTTCCCGGTTCCCTGTGATAGTCTTTTGACATTATATAGATCGTGAGGGGAAAGGGTAAACATCATTCACTTCAACCTTGACTTACTTTCGTGGCATCCATGCTGACTTTACCACCGCCGATGAGACCTCCGCAGTTTCAGTCGCATTAGAGCAATCCAACACCCCTTCGTCGCACGTGCAAGGAAATATTGACTCTTCATCGGGGCATTTTGGCCAATAATAGAAATTGCCAGCTGCTGTGGGATTCACCTCTCTGCAGAAGTGCCGAAATAAACCCTGATCCAGGTCCTTAAAATATGTTTTATCTTGGCAGTATCCTTCTGTCACACTGTTAAGGAGATCTGGATCAAGTACAAGCCAAGCCATAGTGCAACCACACTGTATTGGATTTCCTGGTAACGGGTAAAGGGTAACGCTGTCAATTCAAGTATAACTTTGACGGAGACTGAAGTTTGATCAGTGATTGAAAGTAGATGCTAAAGCAACACACCATGTATGTCAAGGTGACCATCTCCTTGGGACAAGTCCTCCAACAAGGGGCGAAATGAATCTTCTTCCAGTTCCGTTATCTTATTATCTCCAATCTGAACAATTGTGTTTCCCGTGATTCCTGAAATGAAAGCAAATAATCCCTTGAATTCGCTCACTTGTGGAGCTCACATTTACCAAGTTATTGCCGACACAAGTATACTTTTATTTCATAGAATGTAACGTAATCATTAATACAGAAACGCCTGGCATTCTACAAGTGCGGCAACGTTCAGACATGCGTATGTATGGTAAATTCCCTTTTAGCATCTAATACTTTAATTCGAAGAGGTCAAAAGCTGCGGTGGTGGTGGTCGTGGCTGTCACCCCCAACGCGCGGGCATACGATACAATGCCATTCTGGGTCATAGGCCAGGCCTAAAAGGCAGGGCCTTTCCAAGCTATCACACACTTTAATTCGAATAGCCCGAGAGTTGTGGTGGGTTGACACCCCAGCGCGCGAGGCCTACGAGACTAGATCATTTTAGGCCATACGCTAGGTCATCCACCACTCAAAGCGCCAAGTCTATTAGGCTATGCCATCCTTGGCCATGGGGTATACCATCCACCGCTCAAAGCGCCAGGTCCATGGGGCTATGGTATACCAGGCCATAGGCATGGCCATCCAACGCTTTTAGCGCCAGGTCCATTGGGATACATCAGTCTGATGCGTAGGCTTCGTACTTTGATCCAGCTAAGTTTTTTATTTTTTTTTTAAGTTGAAAGAGGTCCCACAGGACGGCGATGAGGCAGTCGCTGCAGATAATAAACGATTGGTGNATGAGGCAGTCGCTGCAGATAATAAACGATTGGTGCTGGCGCGGAAACAACGTTTGCCACTGCAGTTGCGGTGCGAAGTGCCTGAATCGGTGCTTTAGGAGGTGCTAGCCATAATGGCTAGGATGACTGATGAAGAGTACTCACTTGTACGTAGGGAGTGTAAGGCTGAACAGCAAGAGGCAGCGAATGCTGAGCTCAGGAATAGGAGAGCAATGCAGCCTGCTCGACAACTTGATGCAAGGAACGCAGCACTCAGGTGTCGAAAGTCGGTGGGCGGCCGGGAATTGAACCCGGATCTCTTGCTTGCCGGTCAAGTGTGCTACCATTACACCACCGCGAACTCGGGACATTTTGTCAGGCCTCTCCATGTCATCACAAATCACTGCAATCGTTTGCACAGCGAGCACTGTCAGGCTGTACATTTTGATGCAGGGAGGAGGCATTTGTTTCACAACGGAAAAATCCTCCTGCTGCAACTCATACTTTAGCCTCAGTGAGCAACACTTCCAGAGCCTCAGGGTAATGGGGTGGCGAGGCGTTTTCTGGAAGTGGGCGCTAGCATTGTGACGCACATGTACTAAATTCCCTTTATGCCTTCGAAGAAGTTCTTGGAAATGGTCCGTACTGTTTCAGAACCATTGGTGTCAGTACTATATGCTACCGCTAATAGCATGCGAGCTATCCGATGATGTCTGTCTGTCGGTGCCTGTCACCCCCAACGCGCGGGCCTACGATGCTATGTCATTCTGGGTCATAGGCCAGGCCTACAAGGCTACACTATTCCAGGCCGTCTTATACTTTAATTCGAAGAGCCCGAGAGATGTGGTTGTGGTGGTTGTCACCCCAGCGCGCGAAGCCTAAAACACTTTCACTTCATGCCATTGGCTAGGCCATCCACCCTTCAAAGCACCAGGCCCTTGAGTTTATGCTATTATAGGCCATAGTCTTGGCCATCCAACGCTTTTAACGCCTGGTCTATCGAGCTATATCAGTCTGAGCCATAGGCCTCATACATAGCAGTGTCAAAGTGTGGTAATGAAGTCAAAATAATAGTCTCTTCTTCATATCTCGCGCAAACGAGGTGTACCTCCCATGAAATAGTGGCAATTTTTGCGAGGTGAAGTTGAACGCTAAAAAGAAATGTGGAAGGACGTCCCACAGGAAGGCGATGAGGCAGTTGTTGCTGGTAAAAAACCGTTGGTCTGGCGCGAAAACAACGTTTGTCACTGCAGTTGCGGTGCGAAGTGCTTAAATCGGTGCTAGCCGTAATAGCTAGAATCAGTGATGAACAGCAAGCAGATGTGCATAGAGCCGCTTAGACCGCTGAACAGCAAGAGGCAGCGAATGCTGAGCTCCGGAATAAGAGAGCCGTGCAATCTACTGAGCAATTTGATGCAAGGAACGCAGCACTCAGGTGTCGAAAGCCAGGGCGGCCGGGAATTGAACCCAGACCTCTTGCTTGCTGGTCAGGTATGCTACCATTATGCCACGAAATTTGGATTATGCCTCTGCATGTCATCTCAATCATTACAGTTGTTTGTCGCAGAGAGCACTGTCAGGCTGTACATTTTGATATAGGGAGCAGGCATTTGTTTCGCAACGATAAAATGCTCACTGGTGCTGAAGTGTGAGTTGTAGCTGGAGCAACAATTTCAGAACCTCAGGGTAATTTGGTGGTAAGGCATTTTCTGGAATTAGTTGCGAGCATTGTGCCGCACATGTATTAAATTCCCTTTATGCCTTCGAACGAGTTCTTGGAAATGGTCTGTACTGTTTCAGAATCATTCGTGTCTGTACTATATGCTAATACTAATATCACATTAGCCAATCGGTGATGGAATATCATTGAAGAGAGTAGGGAGGCGAAATCAGCAAAGTCATCTTGAATCTCATGAAAACGTGCTAAACCGTTCACAATGAACGATTGCGGCGATCAGCTGGAATATCATGAAAACGGTATTCAGGAACAGAATCTCCCTTTGTACTGTAAGCTATCAAATATATATAGACGATCGTGACTGACTGACGCTAATTCTAATCACGTTCTAGAAGGGTTAGAAATCTGAAACTTGGTACACAAGTACCTTTTGGGATGTAGAGTTCAGAAAAACTCTGACTTTGGAGGTACATGCTCTGTGGGTACAAATTTTGGGGGGAAACGTTTTACTTAATAGTATTTTGTGTACATAGAAAGCTGAAACTTGGCATGGACGTACCTACCGAGATGATGAGTTCAGGAAAAATAAATTTTAGATTCTTGTCCTCGGGGCATATTTTTGTGAGCCGACGTTTTCAAGTATTTTTTGTCCCGGCGTATTGAGATAGTGTGAAAAGATGAAACTTGGTACGTAACTACTTATTGGGATGCTACAGAAAACATCAGACTTTAGAAGTAAATGCCTTGGGGCCACAAATTTCAAAGGGAAATGTTTTCCACTATTTTTTTCATCAGTTAAACTGATGAACATGGAAACCTGAAACTTTCCATGAATGTGACATCTAAGACAAGGAGTTATATAAAAATGTTAAGTCTGGATACTTCCCATGGGGAATTTTTTCAAGGTGCGATGTTTTGAAAAAAAAGTTGTTGCGGCGAATTGGACAGAATTAGAAAGGTGAAACTTGGCACACGTATTAGTGACGATATTACTGAGCTAAGGGAGTATTCAGCTTTCGTGGGGCATCCTCTCCAGGCATGGCATTTCTGCGTGTCTGCTTTTCCAAGCATGTTTATTCACCAGTGAAATGGGCAAACGCATAATATTGAAACTTAATGGGCATGTAGTTCACCGGGCAGACATGGAAAAGTAGCTGGCGCACGCATCACTGACGAGATGTTGATTTAAGGAAAAATTGAACTTTTTGAATCCACATTTTAGAAGGAAAAAATATGTTCGTTAAAACCCATTAGGCAATTTTTTAAAGCCATATTTTCCTGATTTTTCTTTAATCAAACAAAACAGAGACGCAAAATTTAAACTTCCCTCAAAAGTACCTATTTGATGGATGCGTATAGGAAAAATCCTACTTTTGTAATATGTTCCATTAGCGTAGGTTATAGTAGGGGAGTATTTCAAAATGTATTCTCCACCCTTATAAAAAGGGACACATAAATAGATTTCAAGCTAGGCACTCTAGAAATCATAGAAGTAATGGTTTTGATAAAAATCAATACTTTCGTCCCCACCTGTCACGTATTTCAATATGGACGTACTTTACATACGTGCTTGCCATTTCGCATGAATTTCGCATAATTTCGAATAATTGAATTAATCACTATCCAAGGTAATGGAGCGCCGAAGGCGCGACTTTAGAGAGTTTTTTTGCCCTTTCGGGCAAACAAACTCGCTAGTTAGTGTATATATGTAATGAAGCTATTCAGTTCCGAATGAGAAAAGTGGTGAACAGGGGATTGTCAAGAAGGCGTTATGCTCATAATAGACAGTTCAAATTTCCACCCATTTGACGGTCAGCGTAGCGGCCGCAGGCCGCTAGTATCTCTTGAATTGCTAATGACAGGAAACGCGTTATTTTTTGGTTAAACTTCCACAGAGGAACAGTCGCTTGGAGAACCATCCCATGTGGCGCAGTAGTAATTTCTTGATAGACTTGTTCCAGAAGGTAATCTAGCAGAAAGAGACTCAAAGTACTTCTGGCGAGTGGTTTCGAGAGAGAGATGTTTCCCTAAAAATAATTACTTCAATTTCTTGTTTGCTTAAATTGAAATCTCTTCATAATTTGTTCTGAGGGGTCTTATTTGAAAAGTAGAATATGCACTTAGCAATTCGGCAGGTACTTCTACTCTAAGTTTCAACTTTCTTTTCTATATTTTTTGCATTAGATGAGAAAAGATTCCGGAAAATGCACCATTTTCCTTATTTAAAAAAGTGCCCTCAAGTGGTTTACATAAAATTTAACATTTATCAATACCGGAAGAACTACATGTCTGCCAAGTTTCAGTTTTATCCGTTTGCCCTTTTGCTGGTGCAAAATATATATTAAAAGCCGACGCAGCCATTAGATATGCCCAGAGGGTATGCACCACAGAACTTGAATTTTTTCTGTACTCGCCATCAGTTATTAGAGCTATTAGAGTTATTAGAGTTATTAGAGTTATTAGTACTCAGTTATTAGAGCCCCAAATGTCAGTTTCCTATTTAAGCAGCACTCAAATAGACTTTTTGGAGAATGACCAAGAGTGTGTCGATTATAGGTAGGAATGGAACCAATGGAACACTGAACGAAGCACTGACAATTGCTGTAGGTACTTGGTCATCTTCATGCTACAAGTAACATGGCGTTACTAAGAAAATATGTTCTAAGACACCTTTATTTCGAAGGTGCCAGAGCCAAATGTGTGAAAATTGAACACATGAACAAAGGATTATGAACACATTATTAGGGGTGTGCATCGAAAACGAATGCCTTAAACTGAAATGCGTTGGTAAATTCCAGAAAACCCAAAGCCCCGAAGGCGAGTTTATAGTGAGTTTGCTTCTCCAAAGGGCAAAGTAACTCGCAAGTCTAAAATATCAGATATATAGACGATCTTCACAGACTGAGTGACACTAATTCTATGTTCTAGAGAAGTTATAAATCTGAAATTCGGCTATTAAAAGTGGCTATTGGGATACATAGGTGAGAAAAAATCAGACTTTGGAGACACATTCCCCTGGTGGGGCAGCCATTTGGGGGGGGGGGCTCAATGCTTCAATTTCATATATTTGCTGCAATCAAACGGAGAGACATGAACATAGAAAACATGGCATGAACATACCTTCTGAGACAGTCAAAATGTCAAGTTTCTGATGCATGCCCTAGGGGCATATTTTTGGGAGGAGACGTTTTCAAATAAGTTTTTTTTTGTCCTACCCAACTGGCAGAGATAGAAAGGTGAAACGTAATACATAAGTACCTATTGGGGACCTAAATCCATAAAAAGCACATTTCAGACGTGAATACTATGGGGGCACAGATTTCATGGGGAGATGCTTTCGAATATTTTTTTACTTCAATCAAATATATGATTATGGAAAGCTGAAACTTGACATGTACATACCTACTGAAACTGCGTTCAGGAAAAATGTCAAGTTATGGATGAATACCCTGGGGGCATTTTTCAGTAGTGACGTTTTAAAAATAGTTATTTTATCTTTCCGAATTAGTTTGAAATTTAAAACTTAAACTTGGCGCACCAATAACTAATGTGATGCTGAGTTCAGGAAAAATTTAAGTTTTGTGTTGCATACTCTCAGGGCACACCTATTGACTGCATTGGCTTCTCAGCATATATTTTATCGCTAGCAAAAGATCAAACGGATAAGGATGAAACTTGGCTGTATCCAATTCTATGAGTACTGATTTCAGTAATATATATATACTAGCGAATTTGTTTGCCCTTCCGGCAAACAAACTCGCTATGGTCGCGCCTTCGGCGCTCTATTGCCTTGCATAGTGATTAATTCATTTATTCTTTGCGAAATGGCAAGCACGTATGTAAAGTACGTCCCCATTGAAATACGTGACAGATTGGGACGAAAGTCTTGATTTTTATCAAAACCATTACTTATACGATTTCTAGAGTGCCTAACTTGAAATCTTTTCATGTGTCCCTTTTTGTATGGGTGGAGAATACATTTTGAAATGCTCCCCTCTTATAATCTGTGCTAATGGAACATATTACAAAAGTAGGATTTTTCCTATACGCATCCAACAAATAGGTACTTTTGAGGTAAGTTTTCTTCAAAACATCACACCTCGAAAAAATTCCCCATGGGAAGTAAGGGCGCAAGTGCCTCACTTTGAGAAACGAAACGGGCGTACCATCACGATCCTAGGTTATGAATGGGCGAAAGGGGAACAAGATGGGGTGTACATCATATATGCCTCAACCATGCCTGAGAGCATGCCGCGGATGTTTTTATTGCTGCTTGAAGAAGGTCACTATGTTCTAATCAAGAACTTGAGAGGATTCACGAATCACTTTCGGAAGAAATGGTGTGAGCACTACTGCGATCGATGTCTAGTATGACTTTCTTCTAAGAACTCATACGACAAGCATAGGCTCCTGTGCTTGACGCACGCAGCTGCGGCAATTCACATGCCGAAACCAGAAAAGTCCACATTGGAGTTTAATACCTTTAAGAAATGCCTCCGGTTGCCCATGGTCGCGTATGCCGATTTCGAGTGCATTTTCTCGAGATGCGATGAGGTGGGAAGTTCAGGTCGAGTGTAAAAAGATATACCTTTTTGCTATCATTTGGTAGTGATAGATTTTTTTGAACATGTTTGGAACGAGGTGTTCCACCTCGGAGAGGATTGTGTCTCTCACTTTCTCACTACAATTTTTGAAATGAGGGATGCAGCGAAAGAATACGTTATGGAACACGAGAAACCTCTTTTTGTCACCGAGGTGGAAAGAGAAGCAATTCTTTTACAATCGGATTGTGCAATTTGCGGTAATCCTTTTGTGACCGGAGAGGAAAAGCACATCGATCACTGTCATATGACGTGTGAAATCAGAGGAGCCACGCATCCCACCTGCAATCAAGGATTCACAAATGCCAAAGAATCATTCCGAGTCATTATCCACAACGGTGGAAAGTACGATCTGAAGCTCATATTGAAGGGGATTGCAGATGGGAAGCATGGACTAGCGAAAGATATTCAGGTGATACCTCGTACGGAAGAAACATTTCTTTTAGTGAAATTGAATGGAGTCACGTTTCTCGACTTATATCAATTTCTCAGCTGCTAGTTAGACGATCTGGTTGGTTTCCTCGGTTCCGATATGGACCTGACGATTTTAAAGGAATCCTTCCAACTCACAACTCAGGAAGAATTGGCATTACTCCAGAGGAAGGGGTATTTCCACTATGAGTACATCACAGACATGAAAGTCTTGTCTGAGACAGGACTACCTCCCAGAGAATCCTTTTTTTCCTCGCTGACAGGGGAGACCATTTCGGAGACACAATATCAGCATGCAATACGCGTATGGGGGACTTTCTCTTGCAAAACCATTGGAGATTACGCTCAGTTGTATTGTCGGGTCGACACGATCCTTCTCGCGAC
The DNA here is from genome assembly GCA_905338385.1 of Darwinula stevensoni. Classification (NCBI taxonomy): domain Eukaryota; kingdom Metazoa; phylum Arthropoda; class Ostracoda; order Podocopida; family Darwinulidae; genus Darwinula; species Darwinula stevensoni. Next base: position 35,869 of record CAJPEV010001838.1, on the reverse strand, counting down.
CGTCTTTGAGCGATTTCGTCAACAAACGATACAAGACTTCGGTCTCGAAGCATGCATGTTCGTATCACTACCCTCGTTGAGCATGGCAGCAGCACTAAAGACCAGTCGTGTCAAGTTAGATCTCGTTACCGATATAGATCAACACCTCATGTGGGAAGCTGGGATTCGCGGTGGTATGTGCGTCGCTCCGGAAAAGTTCAGCAAAGCAAACAATAAATACATGGGAGCAGCATACGATGAGACTAGAGAGAGCTCTTTTATTTTAGATTTTGATTGCAACAGTTTGTATGCATTTGTTATGTGGAACTTTAAACTTCCGTGTTGAGGTTTCTGCTTTCTGAACGAGCAAGAAATTTCAGAGGTGAGGGTCCATGAATTGAACTCCGAGGATGAAACGGGTTACATTCTAGACGTTGATCTAGACTTCCCTGAGGAAGTACACAATCGTCTGCAATTGTTACCTCCCGCTCCTGAAGTCATGAAAATCAAGAAAGAAATGCTAAGCGCGTATAATCGAAAGCAGGTGTGTGTGGTGCAGATAACCCTCTCGGCACCATAAATCTCTCGTGTTGAAATCAAAAACTGGTGGCGCACCTCGGTCCGCACTATCATTACTTTGTCCATGGTCTCACACTTCAATTGTATCTCGAATTGGCGGTTCGGATAACGAAAATACACCAGATTCTCGCGTTTCAGCAGAAGGTTCGGTTGAGGGACCACATCGAGGGTAATTTACAGAGACGAGCGAAGGCTACTTCCAAGTTCGAGAAAGACTTATACAAATTGTTTTCTTACGCCGTCTATGGAAAGTGTTTAGAACGCGTTCGTTCGAGGAAGAGGATAGAAGTCGCGACGTCAGAGAGACAGCTGCAGAAACTGGCGAGGAAGCCAACTTTCAAAGAAAGGACAATCATTGGTGAAAATCTCATCATTGTCCATCAGATTTCGACACGAGTCACACTCGATAAACCGCTCTTTCGTGGAATGAGTATATTGGACTTGTCAAAGAGGCACATGTATAAATTTCTGTATTGCACTCTTCAAGCGCATTTTGGAGAGTCTTTGAAACTGTGCTACCAAGATACTGATTCCTATTTCATACATATCAAGAGGTCAGATGCATTCAGAGAACTGGAGGCAATCAAAAACCACTTTGACTTCTCTTCTCTTCCTCCCGACCATCCGTTGCATTCTCAAGAAAATACATCTCGTCAGGGAAAATTCAAACACGAAACTTGCGGTAGGATCATCTCTGAGCTAATCTGTCTACGTCCAAAGATGTACTCAATTTTGTTTACGGGTGAAAGCGGGGAACAGATTGTTCGAGCGAAAGGTATGAATCGAAATTCGAGGACAATGGATGTTCTCTGCCATTCCAAGTATCGAGAGGCATTGTCAACGGGTTGGAACTTTCCTGTGACAAACGTATCGATCCATTCGGACAAGCTTCAACGCTATACGTTCAAACAGAAACGTCACGGTTTGGTCATGTACGATGATATCAAACTCCCGGCGGAGAGTTCAAAACACTCCCATATAGTCACTATCGCATCCCGGAAGTTGCTGAGGGTAAGGAGGTCCAGGACGAATGTGTTAACGAGTAGAAACTTGTTTATTGCCACTCTAAATATTTCCTTTCCCTTATTCTCCCTTCCCCTCTCTCTCTCCCTTATTCTCCCTTTCCCTCTCTCTCCCTATCTTGTAAGTCTTCATTTATTGTGAGCGTTATTTTTTTCTTTCTCTCTCGTTGTATATGGTGTGTATTAATTATACTGATTATTTGCAAAAGAAAATGCATCACCATTATATTTTTCACCTTGTTCAGAATGAATTTTGTAATATATTGTTTCTAGTTGTTAACCTTTCACAAATATTTTCACTTTCTTCCTCTCTTGTAATAATTTATTTCTCGTTTGCGGGAATTTCCTTTTCTTTGTATTTCTTGTGATGAATTTTTTTCGACTGCTTGCGAAGGAAAAACTGAATTGCTGTGAAAATAGTTTTTTCAGTGCTGTCTTCCAAAGAAATTGTATATGAAAGGTTTCCACCTGTTACTTTTCTTATGGTGGAAAATTACGCCTCATTTTGCTCAAAGGCGAAACGACTCTGTCATTCTCTAAATTTACAGGGATATTCTTCTCGATGTCATTGTCACTACGATGGGACACGTGGACAAACACACTAAGACACACTCACACCTTAACGGAGAGCGAACATGGAAATAAATTTGATATAGAAAGATATTCATTTTCACCCCAGTAATAATGTGATTCTCGTTGGAAATCCCGGTACGGGTAAGTCTGTCTTTATAAAATCCTACTTGAATCATCGTACGCAACCAACGGCGTTAAATCGCTTGATAATCTTTTAAGCACAATATCAAGAGATCTATGAGGAGATGAAAGCAGCTGCTATGCGACAAAATCCAAAGTGTGAGGTGAGCTTTGTCAGGGTATTCCAACCCAACTGTTGGAGATGTTCTCCCCAGATGTGCACAACACATGTATCATATTCGACGACTTGGAACTTCAAGCCTTGCAATGGAATTCTGTGTTTCAAATATTCACGGCTGGTCGTCACCTCAGAGTAGAATGCTTGCTGACATTACAAAATATATTTCCCAGCGGTGGAAAGTACAGAAGAGATGTTCTGCTAAATGCCCATTATCTTGTATTAATCAGACTCAGGGAAACGGGTCAGGTTCAACTATTTCCATGCAGACATTTTGGTGATGGTAGTGACTTTTTAGTAAGGGCGTATGAGGACAGTGTACTCGATCGCGATGGATATGTGTATTTATTGAATATTACTCGATCTCCTGCCGTCCTCTTCCACTGCCCATCTGCTCTCTGTACGGACGAGAATATTCTCACTCACCGAACCCCCTTCAGTTTACGTCCGTGAGAAGGACTTAGAAAGGTATAAGAAACAACAACAGCAGCAGCAGCAAGAACAACAACAACAAAAACAGTAAAATGCCCAAAAGGAGCAGAGCCTGGATTCGACGCTTCACTTCTTACACGAGGGGTCTATACCGAAATCCACATCATTCGCTGGGATATGACAGCCCTGAGAGGCTATACACGTTTGCCAGGAAAAAATTTCCGTCTCTGAAAAGAAAGGGATGTTTTCGAATTTCTAAAATCTCAACTATCGTATACGTTGTTTGTTAGAAAAAAAGAAAAATTCGATCGGCGCAAGTTCCAAGCTGGTGGACCGCACTTGATCCTTGCTGCATACCTCATCGATATGCAAAAGTGGGCGAGTGAAAACGAGGGGTTCAAGTTCATACTGCTCACGATAGACGGTTTCTCTCGATTCGTCAGGGCATTTGCTCTCAAGGATAAGTCGAAAGACGTGGTAGCAAATGCCAAGGATAAGATTTTTCGAGACATGCCCGGTTACAAAAAACTACAAAACTACACGTCGATTACAGTCGAGAGTTTTACAATAGGACCATGGATGCTCTTTTGAACAAGTATCAAATCGAATGGTACAGCACGGGCACGGGTTTAAAATCGATACTTGCCGAGAGAGCTAATCTAACTTTACAGAAACGTTTCTTTAGGATTCTACACGACAAGAACACGTTTTCCTGGCTTTCAATCTTAGCACAAGTCGTCAAGGCGATGAATGACACTCCCCATTCTGCCTTCAAAGGGAAACTTTCACCCCGACAAGTGCACGAGGGGAGGACAGGGTTGGATAAAGAGTCCCTACTCCGACTGGTTTATGGTTCCGTGGAAGAGAACAAAGTGAGGCGGACGAAGTTAGAACAGCTGCAAAAACGAGATGACATAATTAATATCAAAGAGGGTAGTGTCGTTAGGATCAAGGAGAACCCCTTCCGTTTCGCCCGCGGATATTTCCCAGTAAACACCCGACAACTATATAGAATTGGTCGGATAATGGATACAGTTCCCCGTCTATATAAACTGACTGAACTTGACAGTGACAATCACATTCCCGGGGTTTTCTATTGGGGCGAGTTGATTCCTAGTCAGGAGGAAACTTACTATCCCGTACGAGTCTTGGATTCTCGCGTATATCCCGAGAGTGGAAAACGAGAGTATGAAACTCAATTCGTAGACTACCGTGACACACCTAAGCAATGGACGACGACGGAGAGGCAAAAGAAACTTTAAATTCTTTCGCTCTAATCAGAAGACACTGGCCGTTTATCTTATATTAAGCACAGGCGACTCGAGAAGAGATTCATTGCGCTATAACATGCGTGACTGAAGGGCAGCTGCGGGTCATTTGCGAGATATGCAAGAACGTACTATTAAACTCTCTGCACCTTCCCTCCGAGCAGATCCATCTATTGCAATCGCATAAGAGAGTCATTCATATTCTTGCTAATTCAAGTGCGACGGGGAGGAGCAAGAAATCGATGTTGAAAAAACATGGTGTCGAATTCCTATTCTTCATATTACCTCTAGTTGTCGAGCATTTAGCATCTCTCCTGTAGGACATGAAAAAGTTCGTATTTCTCCCCGAAATCATCTGCAGACAAATCGTAGCCGATGATAACGTGAAAGAAGCACACATTGAGGATATGAACAGAGAGAAATCGTCACTGTCGCCGTCGCTGCACAGAGATGAACTCCCATGCTACGGAGTTCCCAACCGTTATCGCAAGCGGGCACAGGACCTGTCTTTGTATCTTACGCAAATCTCATCAGATGAGTTGAAGTGGGGAGAGGACGGATGTGTTACGATACACAACAATAACCTCCAAAATTCGAATATTTTTGATTACATATCCTTTTTGGTAAATCCCTTAAGTAAAACCCCTCCTCCACATATTATTGAACCATTTCTAAAGTTTTTGCTTGATAAAAATTGCCCCAAAATACTCATTCACAACGCGCAGGCAAAAGAGTTCATGAACGCTATGAGTTCAACCAAGAAAAAAGAGAACAGGCAAGAAATAGTCACATCTACGATGGTGAAATATGAGGAACCAAGAGTAATTTGGCATAAATTTTGAGACAGTTCATAGGAGCACCCTTACAACGAGCAAGCCGAGCAGAGTTGATTTAAAAACGACAACTGCATCCACTTGTTGTCACAGTTCCGTTCTGTCTGTGGCAACTGACGAGTCAGTGGACACATTCAATCGTGAGGATGAAGGGAATATTTTTTAGCTCCTGTTCTTTTGCTGTGCGCGGAAAGAGACTAGCACGAGAAATTTCTCTATTGCGTCTGACTGGGGACTCGGCTCCCCTGACCTTCATCATCGAGATGCCATATCCATGGCATAGGTTGACGGCCAGGGAGCAAAACCTGGTGCTTGTGCAAGAGCAGAGCCTCGTCGGCCTTCCGTACGAGAGCCCCTGGATAAAAGAGCTGCCCTGTCGCTTTCTCAAACCGATATTGTCATTCATCATGAACGATATCGCAGATGGCGTATTTACTTGGGGAAACGAGGATGCTCTACTTTTTCGACATTTGATCGGACGTGAAGCTTGCGATATTAGCTCGTTCCTCTCACC
>CAJPEV010001838.1:3384-29137 GCA_905338385.1 Darwinula stevensoni | reverse complement strand
GGCGCGGAAATGTTGCATGTGAGTTTAAAGGTAGACTGAAAATCCGGTGCATTTTCTGCCAAGTGTTCCTCTTGACAAGCATATTCTTTGCCAGTCACAAATCCCAGAACTCGAGCAATATTGCTTCCAAAAGTTATTGCATCATCATGATGATGCACGTATGTCTTAAAGTATGACAATCTGATGCGATTCACTCTTCGTAGATATTCAAACTTGCCCATTGCGTTTTCTTTGTAAGTGGACTGATTTTTCAAGCTCTCGTTAATCTGTCCAATAATGACATTCACGTCCGAGTCATAACGACAGTCGATGGAAAAATCGGTATGCTGTCCCCTCGATCTCGAAGAGATTCTCAGTTTGTTTTCGCCATAGCGGGAGGAGAGGACGAGGAATTTATCACTCGTTTTGACTTCCGTAATTCCGATCTCTGAAGGCAGAGACGCGTGAAGGACGATCGGAGGAGATAGCTTGCACTTTAGTTCTCCAGGATTGTCTCGCTCAGATAGAAGATACGTCTCTGTACTTTATATGATAGATCCATGCCTCTCACAGCGAGAAATGAAACGTAAGGCTCATGGGACAACACATATATATTAATATATGCATTTATTGTGGCAAAAATATGCAAAGACAGGATTCAGGTCTGCAAGGCAGCGGGCACTTCCTGGACCTCCGACATCAAAGTGATAAACGTGCTACACTCTTGTTCTAACATCGCCACCTCGTCCACACCATTCATCTTGCTGAAACTCGTCTCCCAATCCATTTCCCGTGTTACGATTCTCGAGAGAAGGTTGGGCGCAATGCGGAGCACTTCCTGAATGACCCTCGGCCGACGCAGAGAACATTCGTTCTGGGAATATCCAATCCGAAGGTGCATCTTGCACGGTTCAGTCCAGATGGTCGTAAGGCTCATGGGACAACACATATATATATGCATTTGTTGTTGCAAAAATATGCAAAGACAGGATTCAGGTCTGCAAGACAGCGGGCACTTCCTGGACCTCCGACATCGAAGTGATAAACGTGCTCCACTCTTGTTCTAACATCGCCACCTCGTCGACATCATTCATCTTGCTGAAACTCGTCTCCCAATCCATTTCCTGTGTTACGATTCTTGAGAGAAGGTTGGGCGCAATACGGAGCACTTCCTGAATGACCCTCGCCCGACGCAGAGAACATTCGTTCTGGCAATATCCAATCCGAAGGTGCATCTTGCACGGTTCAGTCCAGACGGTTTCTATTTGCGCAATTTCTGCTGATGAGAGGAACGAGCTAATGTCGCAAGCTTCACGTCCGATCAAAATGTCGAAAAAGTAGAGCATCCTCGTTTCCGGAAGTAAATACGCCATCTGCGATATCGTTCATGATGAATGACAACATTGGTTCGAGATAGCGACAGGGCAGCTCCCTTATCCAGGGGCTCTCGTGGTGCAGAGAGTTTAAGAGTACGTTCTTGCATATCTCGCAAATGACCCTCAGCTGCCCTTCAGTCACGCATGTTATAGCGCACTGAATCTCTTCTCGAGTCGCCTGTGCTAAATATAAGATGAACGGCCAGTGTCTTCTGATTAGAGCGAAAGAATTTAAAGTTTCTTTAGCCTCTCCGTCGTCGTCCATTGCTTAGGTCTATCAGGGTAGTCTACGAATTGAGTTTCATACTCTCGTTTTCCACTCTCTGGATTTACGCGAGAATCCAAGACTCGTACGGGATAGTGAGATTTCTCCTGACTAGGAATCAACTCCCCCCAATAGAAAACCCCGGGGATGTGATCGTCACTGTCAAGTTCAGTCAGTTTATATAGACGGGGAACTGTATCCATAATCTGACCAACTCTATATAGTTGTCGGGTGTTTACTGGGAAATATCCGCGGGCGAAACGAAAGGGGTTCTCCTTGATCCTAACGACACTACCCTCTTTGATATTAACTACGTCATCTCGTTGTTTTTGCAGCTGTTCTAATTTTGTCCGTGTTTATATAGACGGGGAACTGTATCCATTATCCGACCAACTCTATATAGTTGTCGGGTGTTTACTGGGAAATATCCGCGGGCGAAACGGAAAGGGTTCTCCTTGATCCTAACGACACTACCCTCTTTGATGTTAATTATGTCACCTCGTTGTTTTTGCAGCTGTTCTAACTTTGTCCGCCTCGCTTTGTTCTCTTCCACGGAACCGTAAACCAGTCGGAATAGGGACTCTCAATGTTGTACAGCAACTTGCAACATAGAGCAACATAGGCAACATTTTGGAAACGTTTCATCAACATGGTGTGTTACTTGGGTAGGGACTCATTATCCAACCCCGTCCTCCCCTCGTGCACTTGTCGGGGTGAAAGTTTCCCTTTGAAAGCAGAATGGGGGTTGTTGTCATTCATCGCCTTGACGACTTGTGCTAAGATTGAAACCCAGGAAAACGTGTTCTTGTTGTGTAGAATCCTAAAGAGACGTTTCTGTAACGTTAGATTAGCTCTCTCTGCAAGTATCGATTTTAATCCCGTGCCCGTGCTGTACCGTTCGATTCGATACTTGTTCAAAAGAGCATCCATGGTCCTATTGTAAAACTCTCGACCGTAATCGACGTGTAGTTTTTTGTAACCGGCCATGTCTCGAAAAATCTTCTCCATAGCATTTGCTACCTCCTCTTTCGACTTATCCTTGAGGGCAAATGCCCTGAGGAATCGAGAGAAACCGTCTATTGTAAGTAGTGTGACGGATAAGGATGGCATCGAGAGGGTCGACTGAATGTACAGGGTTCGTTGGTGTAGTGGTAGCACACCTGACCGGCAATCAGGAAGCCCGCGTTCGATTCCCGGTCGTTCCTTGGGTTTTTTCGACCTCTCATGCCGTCCGACTCCCGAGAGGTCCCCTCCGTAACAGTAGTATGAACTTGAACCCCTCGTTTTCACTCGCCCACTTTTGCATGTCGATGAGATCTGCAGCAAGGATCAAGTGCGGTCCACCAGCAAGGAACTTGCGTCGATCGAAATTTTCTTTTTTTCTGACAAATAACGTATACGATGGTTGAAATTTTAGAAATTCGAAAACATCCCGTCTTTTCAGAGACGGAAATTTTTTCCTGGCAAACGTGTATAGCCTCTCAGGGCTGGCATATCCCAGCGAATGATTTGGATTTCGGTATAGACCCCTCATGTAAGAAGTGAAGCGTCCAATCCAGGCTTTGCTCCTTTTGGGCATTTTACTGTTCGAATCGAGAGAAACCGTCTATCGTAAGTAGTATGAACTTGAACCCCTCGTTTTCACTCGCCCACTTTTGCATGTCGATGAGATCTGCAGCAAGGATCAAGTGCGGTCCACCAGCTAGGAACTTGCGCCGATCGAATTTTTCTTTTTTTCTGACAAACAACGTATACGATGGTTGAGATTTTAGAAATTCGAAAACATCCCGTCTTTTCAGAGACGGAAATTTTTTCCTGGCAAACGTGTAAAGCCTCTCAGGACTGGCATATCCCAGCGAATGATTTGGATTTCGGTATAGACCCCTCATGTAAGAAGTGAAGCGTCGAATCCAGGCTTTGCTCCTTTTGGGCATTTTTACTGTTCTTGTTGCTGCTGCTGCTGTTGTTGTTTCTTATACCTTTCCAAGTCCTTCTCACGGACGTAAACTGAAGGGGGTTCGGTGAGTGAGAATATTCTCGTACGTACAGAGAGCAGATGGGCAGTGGAAGAGGACGGCAGGAGATCGAGTAATAAATACCCATATCCATCGCGATCGAGTACACTGTCCTCATACGCCCGTACTAAAAAGTCACTACCATCACCAAAATTTCTGCGTGCAAATAGTTGAACCTGACCCGTTTCCCTGAGTCTGAATAATACGAGATAGTGGGCATTTAGCAGAACATCTCTTCTGTACTTTCCGCCGCTGGGAAATATATTATGTAATGTCAGCAAGCATTCTACTCTGAGGTGACGACCAGCCGTGAATATTTGAAACATAATAATACGAGATAGTGGGCATTTAGCAGAACATCTCTTCTGTACTTTCCGCCGCTGGGAAATATATTATGTAATGTCAGCAAACATTCTACTCTGAGGTGACGACCAGCCGTAAATATTTGAAACACAGAATTCGATTGTAAGGCTTGAAGTTCCAGATCATCGATTATGATGCACGTGTTGTGCACATCTGGAGAGAACATATCCAACAGTATGGTGGGAATACCTTGACAAAAACTCACTTCACACTTTGGATTTTGCCGAATAGCAGCTGCTTTCATCTCCTCATAGATCTTTTGATATTGTGCGTAACAGATTATCAAGCGATTTAACGTTGATGGTTGCGTACGATGGTTCAAGTAGGATTTTATAAAGAACGACTTACCCGTACCGGGATTCCCAACGAGAATCACATTACTACTGGGGTGAAAATTAATATCTTTCTCTGTCAAATTTATTTCCATGTTCGCTCTCCGTTAAAGTGTGAATGTGTGTGTGCGTGTGTCCACGTCTCGGATTGTAGCGGAAATGACATCGAGAGGAATATCTCTGTAAATTTAAAGGATGAAAGAGTCGTTTCGCCTTTGAGCAAAAGTAGGCGCAAAATTCCACCATAAGAAAAGTAACAGCTGGAAAACTTTCGAATATACAATTTATTTGGAAGACAGCGCTGAAAAAAACAATTTTGACAGCAATTCATTTTTCTTTCGCAAGCAGACAAAAAAAATTCACATCATATGCATGGCAAATGAAAAATCGCGTGAATGCGAAATGAAGTTTTACTAGAGATGGAGAGAGGACGAGAGGGAGAGCGTAAAAAACTATTTTCACAGCGATTCAATTTTCTTTCGCTAGCAGACAATAAAAAATTCACATCATGTGCATGGTAAATGAAAAATCTCGCAAATGCGATATGAAGTTTTACTAGAGATGGAGAGAGGACGAGAGGGAGAGCGAAAGGAAATACATGTGATAAGCTAGCAACTGGAAACAATTCCTACAAAATTTTTTTTGAAGACAGTGATAAAAAGTTTGCGATACATTTTCTTTCGCGAACAGTCGAAAAAAAAATCATCACCAGCAACAAAAAGAAAACGAAAATCCCGCAAACGCGAAATAAAACCTTATAAGAAAGGGAGAAAGGGAACATACTTGTGAAAGGCTAACCACTGAAACAATATATTACAATATTCATTTTGAACATAATTTTCATTTTCTTTTTCAAATAATCAGTATAATTAATACAGACCATATACAACGAGAAAGAAAAAATCAGGCTCACAAGAAATGAAGACTTACAAGATAGGGGGAGAGAGAGGGAGGGAGAATAAGGCAAAAAATTATTTAGAGTGGTGAAAAACAAGTTTCTACTCGTTAACACATTTGTCCTGGCCCTCCTTACCCTCAGAGACTTCCGGGATGCGATAGTGACTATATGGGAGTGTTTTGAACTCTCCTCTGGGAGTTTGATAGAGGTATACTTTATCATTGTACATGACCAGACCGTGACGTCTCTGTTTGAATGTATAAAGTTGAAGCTTGTCCGAACGGATAGATACGTTTGTCACAGAAAAGTTCCACCCGTTGACAATGCCTCCCGATACTTGGAATGGCAGAGGACATCCATTGTCCTCGAATTTCGATTCATGCCTTTCGCTCGAACAATCTGCTCCTCGTTTTCACCAGCGAACAAAATAGAGTACATCTTTGGACGCAGATTAGCTCAGAGATGATCCTACCACAAGTTTCGTCTTTGAATTTGCCCTGACGAGATGCATTTTCCTGAGAATGCAACGGATGGGAGGGAGGGAGAGAAGTCAAAGTGGTTTTTGATTGCCTCCAGTTCTCTGAACACATTTGCACTCTTGACATGTATCAAATAGGAATCAGTATCTTGGTAGCACAGTTTCAAAGAGTCTCCAAAATGCGCTTGAAGAGTGCAATACAGAAATTTATACANCCACCAGCTAGGAACTTGCGCCGATCGAATTTTTCTTATTTTTTCTGACAAACAACGTATACGATGGTTGAGATTTTAGAAATTCGAAAACATCCCGTCTTTTCAGAGACGGAAATTTTTTCCTGGCAAACGTGTATAGCCTCTCAGGGCTGGCATATCCCAGCGAGTGATTTGGATTTCGGTATAGACCCCTCATGTAAGAAGTGAAGCGTCGAATCCAGGCTTTTCTCCTTTTGGGCATTTTACTGTTGTTGTTGTTGCTGCTGTTGTTGTTTCTTATACCTTTCCAAGTCCTTCTCACGGACGCAAACTGAAGGGGGTTCGGTGGGTGAAAATATTCTCGTCCGTACAGAGAGCAGATGGGCAGTGGAAGAGGACGGGAGGAGATCGAGTAATAAATACCCATATCTATCGCGATCGAGTACACTGTCCTCATACGCCCGTACTAAAAAGTCACTACCGTCACCAAAATTTCTGCGTGCAAATAGTTGAACCTGACCCGTTTCCCTGAGTCTGAATAATACGAGATAGTGGGCATTTAGCAGAAGATCTCTTCTGTACTTTCGACCGCTGGGAAATATATTATGTAATGTCAGCAAGCATTCTACTCTGAGGTGACGACCAGCCGTGAATATTTGAAACACAGAATTCGATTGTAAGGCTTGAAGTTCCAGATCATCGATTATGATGCACGTGTTGTGCACATCTGGAGAGAACATATCCAACATAATAATACGAGATAGTGGGCATTTAGCAAAACATCTCTTCTGTACTTTCCGCCGCTGGGAAATATATTATGTAATGTCAGCAAACATTCTACTCTGAGGTGACGACCAGCCGTAAATATTTGAAACACAGAATTCGATTGTAAGGCTTGAAGTTCCAGATCATCTAATATGATACATGTGTTGTGCACATCCGGAGAGAACATATCCAACAGTTGGGTGGGAATACCCTGACAAAAGCTCACCTCACACTTTGGATTTTGTCGTGTAGCAGCTACTTTCATCTCCTCATAGATCTCTTGATATTGTGCGTAACAGATTATCAAGCGATTTAACGTCGTTGGTTGCGTACGATGGTTCAAGTAGGATTTTATGAAGAAAGACTTACCCGTACCGGGATTCCCAACGAGAATCACATTACTACTGGGGTGAAAATATATTATCTTTCTCTGTCAAATATCTGTGAAATATCTTTCTCTGTCAAATTTATTTCCATGTTCGCTCTCCGTTAAAGTGTGAATGTGTGTGTGTCCACGTCTCGCATTGTAGCCGAAATGACATCGAGAGGAATGTCTCTGTAAATTTAAAGGATGAAAGAGTCGTTTCGCCTTTCAGCTATAGGAGGCGCAAAATTCCACCATAAGAAAAGTAACATCTGGAAACCTTTCGAATATACAATTTATTTGGAAGACAGCGCTGAAAAAACAATTTTGACAGCAATTCATTTTTCTTTCGCAAGCAGACAAAAAAAAATTCACATCATATGCATGGCAAATGAAAAATCGCGTGAATGCGAAATGAAGTTTTACTAGAGATGGAGAGAGGACGAGAGGGAGAGCGAAAGGAAATACATGTGATAAGCTAGCAACTGGAAACAATTCCTACAAAATTATTTTTGAAGACAGTGATAAAATGTTAGCGATACATTTTCTTTCGCGAACAGTCGAAAAAAAGTCATCACAAGCAATACAAAGAAAACGAAAATCCCGCAAACGCGAAATAAAGTCTTATAAGAAAGGGAGAAAGGGAAAATATTTGTGAAAGGCTAACAACTGAAACAAAATATTACAATATTTATTTTGATCACAGTAGACAATTTTTTTTCGCGATAATTCATTTTCTTTGGCAAATAATCAGTATAATTAATACACACCATATACAACGAGAAAGAAAAAATCAGACTCACAAGAAATGAAGACCTACAAGATAGGGGGAGAGGGAGGGAGAATAAGGCAAAAAAGAGAGAGTGATAAAAAACAAGTTTCTATTCGTTAACACATTTGTCCTAGACCTCCTTACCATCAGCAACTTCCGGGATGCGATAGTGACTATATGGGAATGTTTTGAACTCTCCGCTGGGAGTTTGATAGAGGTATACTTTATCATCGTACATGACCAGACCGTGACGTTTCTGTTTGAACGTATAAAGTTGAAGCTTGTCCGAACGGATCGATACGTTTGTCACAGAAAAGTTCCCACCCGTTGACATTGCCTCTCGATACTTGGAATGGCAGAGGACATCCATTGTCCTCGAATTTCGATTCATACCTTTCGCTCGAACAATCTGTTCCTCGTTTTCACCCGCGAACAAAATTGAGTACATCTTTGGACGCAGACAGATTAGCTCAGAGATGATCCTACCACAAGTTTCGTCTTTGAATTTGCCCTGACGAGATGCATTTTCTTGAGAATGCAACGGATGGTCGGGAGGGAGAGAAGAGAAGTCAAAGTGGTTTTTGATTGCCTCTAGTTCTCTGAACACATTTGCACTCTTGCCATGAATCAAATAGGAATCAGTATCTTGGTAGCACAGTTTCAAAGAGTCTCCAAAATGCGCTTGAAGAGTTCAATACAGAAATTGTTTTTGATTGCCTCCAGTTCTCTGAACACATTTGCACTCTTGACATGTATCAAATAGGAATCAGTATCTTGGTACCACAGTTTCAAAGCGTTTCCAAAATGCGCTTGAAGAGTGCAATTCAGGAATTTATACATGTGCCTCTTTGACAAGTCCAATATACTCATTCTGCAAAAGAGCGGTTTATTGAGTGTGACTCGGGTCGGAATCTGATGGACAAGAATTAGATTTTCACCGATGATTGTCCTTTCTTTGATTTCAGAGCTCAAGCGCAAAAACATGTGGGGCCCACGCCATCTTCTACCACATTCATCGATGTTTCGACAACAACATGAAAGGGATCTATCCCTTTCATCTTCCCCCATCATATCATGACAAAATTGTGAACCGTTTTTTGCTGACGCTCACATCAGAATTAATAAACAAATAAATAAATTGCATATCTGCAGTTTCGTTTGCAAATTCTCAGCATGAACATGTCTTTGAGTAAAAATGATCTTTTTCTCGTTTGCACGAATCCCGCAATGGGTAGGGTTAGCACATTGGTTCGCACATCATTAGACAAATGGAAATGGTCATGGAGTAAATGTTTTCCTTCAATTTCCCTGTTGCTGACAACAGAAGCTGATTTTGAAAAAGGAAAAGCCACCATCACCTTGTAGCGTCGTTCATTCTGCCAGTTCCTCATTTCTTCGTTCAGAGTGAGCTTGACTTGTCCCACCCTCTGTGAACTCCTGTCTCCCCTAAGTTCCACAAAGATTCAAATACTTTCCATTGCTTACGGAGAAAAATTCTCTTCTAATCTCAACTGTCACATAACCCTTTCCATAGATAATGCTCTTCAATTTCATTCTCGTTTTTAACAACATGATTTTCAAAGTATACAAATCGTTGGAAACGTAACCAGAGATGCGTTTAATACATCTCGTCTTTCACGTAGAGACACTCATGGCCGGCATCATTCCAGCTTTCTCTTCTGGTGACTTTTTTTTCAGAACTAGGATGAATGTACCATTATTTCGAAATAATTCTCTTTACTAGGATCATGCATAATACATCGTCAGGGTGCACTCTGCGGAGGAGAGGGATGATGCGATGGTGCTGTTATCAGTATTAGTGCATGTGAAATTGGAGGCGACTTCTCTACATACTATCGTTCTAAGACTCGAAGGAGATAATCGACTCCGGAAAAAGACCATCGAAGAGAAACTCGGAAGCCTACGTTCGTCTGTGAGATGGCATGCAGACGACGCGGACGTCGAAAAATGTCTCAAGACGGAGGAAGTCCGAGCAAAATATAATGTTCTGTGGTAATACCATTCCATACTTCATACTTTTTAAAATTCCTATTTGCAATTTTCATCGAAGGCACATACCTTCCCTCCATCCATAAAGTTTACTATTTCAGTGAAATACTATTTTCATATGTTCCTTGCTGCACACTCTTCTGAACTCGTTTTCTCTCTCTCTTCACAGAAGCGATGGAGACTGAACGAGAACCATTTTCCCCGACCCCTACTCCAGTTCCAACTATATGTCTTCATATGATGTTACACGTTTTTACGCTCACATCAACTCACGTTTGGATCGCTTTCCTTTCGCCATCATCATCAAGCTCTTTCCATACTTTCCCTTGTTCTTCGTATATCGATTCCATTGAGGTAGAGATGTGTGCCGAGTGAAATGTAATAAAGTATCCTTTTTTCCACCAACGCATATTTTCTAGTCTTATTTGGCTGATTCTCCTCCTCCACACGTACGGGACCGTTCGTAAAAGGCGACCGTGTCAGTGGGTCTTGTATGTTCTCTCTTTCTTCCACAACAGCGACGCCGCAAGACTCAGGGATAATGACAGTCAGGGGCCGTGGATGTAAACAGTGTATCATGAGGGAAAAGGGAAGACAAGAGCAAAGAACTATAAATACATCATGGGGAAACCCTCCCCAACTCCCCTCCCCAACACGTCCTTGACCGTCAGGGGACTGGGGGGGCTGTAAAAATAGCGCGAAGGAAAAAGGGGGCCAGCACGATGAATCTGTCATCGGGAGATAACGTGTCCAAACACGTTGGCATAATGGAATCCGACCCTATTGACTTCCCTGATGCAAAACGGCAAGAGTCAATTAAACTGGGATTTTATGACGCAAGATTCATGCCATAATATTTTCCAATTCGAAAAATCGCTTCATAAAGGTACATGGATAATGCAAATCATCGCCCACTCGATAATTCAACGTTAATTCACCGAGTACTCGTGTAAATCGATGATAACCTGAGGTTAATTCATATGAAATTAGGGTTGTATAATGAATAAGATATTGCTCCAGGCAGCTTGCAAATCATCGCCCACTCGATAATTCAACGTTGATTCACCGAGTACTCGTGTAAATCGATGATAACCTGAGGTTAATTTATATGAAATTAGGGTTGTATAATGAATAAGATATTGCTCCAGGCAGCGCCAACCTTGCGCCAGGCAGCGCCAGGCTGCGCCTCCGGTGAAACTTACCTTTTTTATACTACTGTGCAGAAGAAGATGGCGAGTGTCAATGTGATAGTGGCGAACCATGAGGCAGTTCAAGTCAACTACTGTTGTGGGATCAGCACCGTCACTGTCAAGGTCCTTTCTTGAAATCTCAGTTCTTTCAGCCCGATGCTCTCGATCGAGATATGTTGAAGCGAACAATATTGCATGTTAGACGGCGAAGATGGTGATGATCGCAGGCGGGGTCGTCATCGCACTTGGGATCATCTTGATCGCGTTGGGGATTGTTGCCATCGTCGCTTCCGAACAATATTGCGAGGATTACTGCAGTCATATCAGCTCACAGTATGAATGTGTATGCTACTTGAACTACGGCCGCATTGTTTCACTTTTCATATCTGCCAGTGAGTGAAACAATAATGTTGTCTCCTTCATTAAGATAGTTTTTTTTTTGGATGGGCCTTCCTTGCGCAAAAATGAATACCTCCTGATGCCCGTGTTTGCCATGTCCATGTGAGACGTGACACTTAATGAAGTAAATTTTTATTTGAATGAAAGAATCCTTCAGCATTGAGGCATCTTGCCCTTACAAAACGTCCGCCCTTTATCCACCTGGTCAAACAACCAGGTGGATGAATGGTGGAATTGGAACCAGATGGACGTCCCCCCCACTCCCCATCCCGGTGGAAATCCACCTTTCCATTTGCGCACTTGTATTTGGTTGCAAAGAAAGTCTTGCAACACTCTGCGCAAATTTTTCACAATTTTATAACTTTATTGAAATGCAATTTCAGTCTACAATGTAATGACCATTGGTGTCTATGTCATGTTCCCAACGCACGGGTAACTGCTCGATGCCCTTTGCCCAGAACTCTGGCGATTGCGAAGCGAAGAAACGGCCGACATCATTTTCGAGCCGTGCTCGATCGTCGAAGGCCTTGTCCCGCAGGTGATTCTTGAGGGCCCGGAACGAGTGATAGTCGGAAGGGGCCAAGACCGGAGAATACGCTGGACGGGGTAAAACTTCTCAGCCCAGTTCCGAAACCGTCTGGCGAGTCATCTTCGCAACACGTGGACGTCGTACAGAAGGAGAACTTTGTCGCGTTTGGGACGCTCTTTTTGAATGATGCCAGCCAACTTCTGAAGTCGAGCAGCGTAGACGACGGCAGTCACGGTGGTTCCGGTTGGCAGGAGCTCATAGTACAACATTCCTTCTGAATCCCACCGACAGCAGAGAAGAACCTTCTTCTCGTGGAATCCTGGTTTCGGTTCGCGTGGCGGCAATTCTCCTCGTGAAAGCCACTGACTCTTGCGAGTATGGTCGACGTAGAGGACCCAGCTCTCATCTCCAGTAACGATTTCCTTCAGAAGGTCCTTTCTGTGCGGACGAAGGAGCAGTGATTCGCAGACACCGACACGGCTTGCTTTGTCAGAGTCGCCGAGTCGATGAGGGACCCATGTCGAGTAAACCTTCCGATAGCCGAGGTCGTTCGGATGGTTGCCGATGGCCATATGGGTGACTCCAAGTGTAGTCGCCGATTCGCGAGTGGTGGCGTTCGGCTTCGCGTTGAGGGCGTTCCGCAGGGCTTCGTCATCGACTGTCGATGGACGTCCTGAGCGTGGTCGATCTCCGAAGGTCGTGTCGCCAGATTCCAAGCGTTTCAAACATCGAGACACCGTGGAATAGTGGACGACGTTGCCCTTGAATGCAGCGTAGATGTCGTCCGCGACGGCTCTCGCAGAGTGTCCTTGGAGGAGCTCGTAGTAGACGATGGGGCGAAGAGTTGCTTGTTCGATCGGAGCCATGGCTGCCAACTGATGGCAGAAGCCGCCTTATATACCCCGAGGGCAGAAGCTTCGAGAACATTCCAGCATATACAAATGCAAAGCCCCGCCCATCATTCCTTTGAAAATTTTTATAANAAGTTGTCGTGTACCTTCGATGCGGTCTTGGGATCGACGTCCAGATAGAATCCCCACCTGACCAGCTCGTCCACATTCACGTAACCAGCTATTGCAGAAACACAGTTGAAAGTCTTCCTGCGTTTGTTCTCAGTGAACAACGCGAGGGCGAAATTATAGTTGGGCTTGACGAGCGCAGCGTCAGTGCTATCACCTTCCATCTTCTCGACTGAAAGTGACACCAGGATACTCCAATCTTGTACATTTTCTTTCCCAACGAATTCGTTGCTCCCTTCCGCAAATCAGGGTTAATGACCATGAGGGTGGGTTGTGTAAAAATAGCGCGACGGAAAAGGGGGGCCAGGACGATCAATCTGTCATCGGGAGATAACGTGTCCAAACACGTTGGCATAATGGAATCCGACCCTATTGACTTCCCTGATGCAAAACGGCAAGAGTCAATTAAACTGGGATTTTATGACGCAAGATTCATGCCATAATATTTTCCAATTCGAAAAATCGCTTCATAAAGGTACATGCAAATCATCGCCCACTCGATAATTCAACGTTAATTCACCGAGTACTCGTGTAAATCGATGATAACCTGAGGTTAATTCATATGAAATTAGGGTTGTATAATGAATAAGATATTGCTCCAGGCAGCTCCAGGCTGCTCCAGGCTTGCTCCAGGCTGCGCCTCCGGTCAAACTTACCTTTTTTATACTACTGGCCGCTACGAACCCTACTTGGATAGATGACCCAATTCAATAACACTCTTAAGCATAGCATCTAGCTAAAGTAGGCTGCTCAAATCTAAGGGAGGGTCCCCCATCACTCATTCACTCTGCTCTGACGAAAGTGGACTGGTCAGTAGCATTGCGGCTTTCATGCAAGAGAACGTATTCTATAGAAGGACTTTTGCTCGTGAAAGAGTTTTTCGCGACAGAACCAACCCGCTTGATGCTCATGATGACTCCGACTTGTACAGGCGTTATCGATTTAACAGGAGCGGATTTCTTTTCCTCACTGGCCTTCTTCATGAGGACATTGAGGCAGTTGCTCCCAGAAATCATCACAACTTACCTGCTATTCGATTCTGTGTTTCTTTGCGGAACTTTGCCACAGGATCTTTTCAAACTGTGTTGAGTGACCGTGTAGGAATCTCTCAGCCTTCTGCCAGTAGGATAGTGCGGAATGTTGCACTTGCCTTGAGAGCAAGGCTTCACATTTTTGTGTCACTACCCACTCATGGTCAACTGGCACAAGAAAGGAATGCTTTCTATGCCCTTAGTCAATTCCCTGGTGTGAGTAGTGTGATCAATGGTACTCATGCTCAAGCTCCAACAGTGAATGTGCCCCCAGGGTACAAATCCCCCTAAAGTCGGGTTTTCCTGCCTTCGGCAACACAGCTATCGTTGTTCCCGTTTCATCAAAGGAACGATGTAGGTGAGTGGTATAAGCCTAAGCCCCTGAATAAACGGTGATTTCGAAGCACCGGTTTTCATCAACAACCATTCAACCGCCATTGAGTTTCCGTTGAACTCAATTCCACCGGTGCCTCACTGTTGAGTCGCTGCTGACGTTATTGTATGGGAGCTTACATAATATTCCTTAGTTCCAATTATTAACAGTATCACGTAATTACAGATTCTCGGAAGTTTCGATATCTGGCGACGAAATACTACGCGCAGTCGTTTAGTCATCATTTGCGCATTTCTCAAGATTCGTCGGAGAAATTAGCAGGAAATTTCCGCACGGCCTCATGCATTATTGATCGGTGAGGGACAAATACCCTGTCCTTTTTTCACGCCATTCCCGCCATGAATCATGCAATTACGAGTCCTAACGATCACGACCGTCACAATAAAGAAAGGAGGTGGAATGCCCGCGTAGAAGTGCAGTTGCGAAGTGACAGGTGTGCCATCATCGCTTCGGAATCGAGGTGAGTCGAGTCCACGGAATCGTTCAACTGCACGAGCGACTCCAACAATCATTTCCGACGAAAAACCTTTGGAAATGCAATTATTAATTAATTACCCGCATCTTCTCGAGGGCTTCGAGTTCGTCCTCGCCAAAAAAAGTCGCCGCTCTCATATCATCGTATCGCAGCCGTTGCACGCGTCTCGACAGCATAGTTCTCGTCGGCGGATGAAAAGAAGCGACATTCCTTCCCGATAGAGCAGGAAAGGAACACCCTTAGACGAGAAAAATGGGCGTAATGAAAGATAAGTGGGCCGTGAACATTCGCTTCCTCCACCTCTCGTGCGGAAGGGGAAGCGACGGAGCTCTTCTCCCTCCAACTTTCCACTCGCAGATAGAGAGTAGGTCCAAAAATCCTCAAGGATAGAAGCGGAAACCCATGTGAAAGGGGGAGGGGGGGGGGGCAGATGATAAAAGAAGAATAATGGGATCGCAATTAGGCAGAAAAATTATATCGACTTTCAGTCGATTGCCAATTAACGCTATTTTTGTAACCTCTCCAGTTCGATTTCTTATGAAAGAGGATTTCTTATGAAAGAGGATGCCTTGAAATATGCATCGCATTCAAGGGACGAGGGAGGAATTCCGCAGTTGCTGTGCACGTGGAGCGAAGCAGCGACTCTCCACGCTTATTCCCGCTTGTGGTGCTAGGATCGCCTGTTTTCGGATTGTTCAAAATAGAACAAGACTGCTGTTAAGTAGGTTGGTGTCAATTTATGTTATAGTTCGTTAATTATCCAATAGTACCATTTATTCCATGGTGTATATTTATGCGTTTATTTGGCTTTCGCGTGTAAGGCAAATAAACGTTGCACGTAAAATTTCATTACCAGGATGATGAAAGCTTGCGTCTGATCATCGGAGGTGAGAACCGGAACTCGTTCGTGCTCAACGGGGAAAATAACACACAAACAACGTGCATAATAAAATGCCCACGCCCTTTGCCGTTGAACGATTAAACGGTGTTACTCGAGTCTGGATGCGAGGAGACTCGTGTATGTAAGTGTAGACTAATATAAATATTTGTTTGATCGATAGTCGGTCGACACCCGACCCTGGACTGACGACTTCTTCAACTCGGAGATGTCCCTTTTCACGACCGTGGTCGTCGCGTGGAGCATCCTCATCGCATCTGCGGGAGACATTCGGGATCGCGTGCTGTCCAGGCTCGACGAGGAACTGGGAAGAACGTGCGAGCAGATTCTCCTGCTGTGTCCGGGGGACGTCCGTGGGTATCAGATGATCGGTGAGGGTCGTGGAGCCTATCGGGTGTGGGAAGTGGGCTTCCGGTGGGCCGCTGACGAAGATCGGGTTTCGTGCACCGTTTTCGTCCTTTCCGACGAGTGCCTCGTCGAGGGCGTGAATGCGACGGAGGGCCTCGGTCTGCGACTGTCGCAGGGATCATACGTTCCCGATTACGTTGTCGTCTTCGTTCAGGGATCGGGGCGATTGCAGGATGTGTACTCGAGATTCATCGCAGGGTTGGACGAGTTTCTCTGGAACCGGGTTGTCGTATTCGTGGAGACTCAGACGCCGATTCGGTTATACACTCCCTACGTCTTCTGCTCTCAACGCCGTTTTCGTCTTCTGTCAGAATTCGATACCGTGGACGACATCGAAGACCTAGGAAGGTTTCTGTTTCGCAATAGAGTGCGGGACTTCCAAGGACGGGCATATCGCATCGGCATCTTGGAATTCAATCCCTGGGTCATCCAGATCGGAACCAGCGGAGTGTTCCATCAGGACGGATACGAGTATCGCATCGCCATCGAACTGTCCCACCTTCTCAACTTCTCCATCGCTCTCCACCAAACGGCCGATTTGATATGGGGCGTGGAATACGACGGTGAGGGGAAGCCCATCGGATTGATAGGCGACGTGTTGACCGACACGGTGGACTTCGCGATGAGCGGGCTTCAGGTCACGGCCGAATCGGCGGCGTTGGTAGACTTCACCCGGGCGGTGGGTCAGGACTGCCTGTCCATCTTGACGAGGCCCGCCAGACCCATCCCGGCGTGGAAGAACATCTTCTTCCCATTCCAACCGTCTGCGTGGGCGCTCATCTTCGCCTGTAGCATTCTCGTTGCGGTCGGACTCAGTCTGTTCAACAACCTCTGCCCCTACAGGAGAAGGAGGATGACGTTCTTGTACGGTTGGTTGCAGACCGTTCAGGCAGTGTGTGGGCAGAGCTTCGATCTAAGGATTGGGGGAAGCTCGACGAGAGTGTTTTGGGCGGCGTTCACGCTCGTCTGCATCGTGTTGATGGCGGGGTACAATTCCGCCTTGGTCTCGTTCCTTAGCTTTCCGATCCTCCTTCCCACCGTGGATTCCCTCGAGGACCTGCTCGCCAGCGACCTGAGCTACGGCAAGGTCAACTACGGAGACGGCGTGGATCGTGTCCTCGAAACCTCAGAGTATTACGCAAAGTTTCGAAAGCGACTCGATCACATCGAAATGGACGAGCATTGGTACTCCTTCGAACCCCTGGAAGAGTACTTCACATCCCGGAACGACAAGGTTGCGTTCATCGAGCTCAGAAGCGACGCCAAGGGCATCGTGATCAGGCGAGGGAAAAAGAAATTCCGCCTCGCCCCCAACTTTTTCTTCTGCGTCGAGGTGGCTTGGGCCTTCCAGAAGATTTCAGAGAACTACCTCAGCTATCTGCGGATGGACGTCGCAAAGTCCCTTCAGCCAGAAGACCTGTCTACCAAGTTCCAGAGCAAGCTTGAGCGAATGTTAGTCTGGGTCGACTTGCTCATGATGCTGAAGGAGACCACGACGAGAGTGAGTTTCGGACTGTACTACCTCCAGGGAGCCTTCTACCTGTGGGCCTTCGGGCTGGCTCTGTCGACCGGCGCATTCGCGGGGGAGGTCCTCGCTGGTCTCAAGAAGCACAAGGCCCGAAAGGCGGAGGGCGAGTCGGGAAGATGCTCTCGGTGTTTTAAAAGGCTCTTATTGTTGGTTCTCCGGGAACGACTGGAAAGGGAGGCTTGAGTAGTGCAAATCTAAGAACGCATGGAAAGAATTGTAGGTTCGGTGTGAGCTCAAGTAAGAGCCTCAGTGGTTCCTGATGCTACCTCCGAAGCTCTGCGACAGTCTTGTGAAAGAGACGAGGTCAAAACAATATATTAAGAGGACTGTATCAAAATAATATTCATTGATGTTAATTTAGCCATTCCATTAATAGCTGTAAAGAATCACGTGTCGTAGCGCCTGGGAATATTCGGAAACGTTCCAATTTCGCTATTTCCTGTACCTCGTGAAACTCAACCGGACAGGGGAAAAAGTTTCGGCACCATAATTTTATATTCTCGCTCTCCGCGTCGATATGAATGCCATCATGATCGTGCGGACGCATTAGACTGTCCTTAATATAGCATGGGACATTTTTATTATCGAGTTTTTTATATTATATTATTCATGTTTCGTGCGGACGAACGAATAGCCTCTATTTCGTCGGACAATAGAAAAGAACATCACCAGAAGTTCTATCTGACTGGGAAGTGGAAACAGTACGAGCGTGTGAACATGTAATTTTCGTGCCCTTGAGCCTGGTGATATCCTAGGAGACGTGTCGCGAATTATTTCTTAAGAGCATGACCCTGAAAATTCCCATGGATATTGGGAAACTTTTCGAACCTGAACGGAAAGAAAATGAAACGGAATCGTTCGCTCGAAAGGGTAGGCATTTGCAGGCAGCACAAATTTATCGCAAGTGTACCGCTATAATGCGCTCGCAACTGGTGTATGAGCCTGTCTAAATTATTAAACCCACTTTAATAATTTAAAATTTAATAAAAATCCACTTTAATAACCCACAGAAGAAAATTTGCCGGTACAAACCGCGTTATCACCGAGTCTGAAAAACTTGCATACAAAAATGTGCGAGGGTGAGCATCCCATTTTATCGTTTTTCATTTCTTACGGAGGAAACAACGCGAAAACCGCGTACGGTGACAACACGAAATCCCTCTTGGGCTTTTACATATACTTAAAAATAGGACTTTTTTTTTCTCCTATTTCTATTGTCAATTTTTCGTACCTCCATGACATATTTTGCATATTCCCATGAAATAATGTGTTATAATCTGTAATAAATTATAAATAATGATAAATTATACAAATTGCATGTGAAATAAGTTTTATTGCAAGTATTTTGCAAACGTTCACATACCAAACCGTAAAAAACCAGTAATTTTTGCCCTTGAAAGTTGCCATGTCAAAAGCTGGAACTTCTTCAGTCATGAACGTCGCCAAAATGCATCCTCATTCTGCCATTTGTGTATTTGCGATGCATCAGTTAATGTTTGCAGCATAGATCGAATTTCGAGTGTCCAAGCCCTATTACAGCGTAACAGTTCGCAAAGCTCACATGTGAACAGAAGGCTTTTGGAAGAGACACAGATGAGTGTAGATATGCCTATGCCTGCCCGTAATTGAGGGAATTTGGGGTTTGTGACATCTCAAGAGACGATGGGATTAGGTAAAATAATTTACACGGTCATACCAAACGCACATTATTTTCTATCACGTAGAATAGGGAATATAAGAGAGAAGTTTTTCTAATCAATTTAAATCTCCCTTCGCCTTTGCATATTGTGAAAGTCCTATTTTTGGAACCATTCCCAAAAAATTGTATTCCAAGATATATAAATTACTTTGTTCCCCCTGAAAGAATAGCAGACATCGCGAAATATTTTTTCCTTTTGCATTGTATATATTTGCTTGCTTGTCATTGAATAAAGGTACCATGCCCTGAGGCTATAGGGAGTCAAGCTCCTCCAGACCCGTAGGGAGCTGTAGGGTCGGTGACTGTCTTTAGAAGGGGGCCGCAGCCCAGGAAGTCCCAAACCGGGGAATTCCGATCCCCTGGGAATAGTCATGAGGGAGGGAACACTCCTGAAGCTGGAAATTTCCTGGAGAGTGCGCCAAGTCGGGCCACCCACCGACCGGGTGCGTGGCGTTTCCCGTGTTCGGCCTCTCAAGGCTCTGGTAGTTGCCCACCACCACCGCCCACGTGTAGGAGAGAAGCTCTGTGATTAACGAAAGAAAAACGGCGGTAGATTAATCCACCCAAGAACACAAGTTTCTCTTCAGTTATACTGAGGTTCATGGAACATCCCAGGGATGCATCCCAAGACCTTCCTGGAGAGAAGGCATTGGGATGTCTTGGGATCCTTGCTGAACACTTCCATGGGACTCGCATTTTGGAAAATATTGCAGTTTGAAGTGGTACAGTGACTTATGGGACAACCTGTAGACCTGCTGAATCAGTCCCTCGGGGCACGTACATTCCAAATCGAACTTTATTTTTAGTACGCCATCCAAGAACTCTAATTTTCTCCAGCCGCTTCCTTTAACCCTGGAAGTGCCAGATGCAGCACGGTAGCCTAGCAACATCGAATTTATGGACGGTTGGATGGCACTTCTAGGACTAATGAATAAAGTGCATGAGAGTGGTATTAGCCTACGCGTCTATCCGAAGGTTAGGTCTATGCCTACAACATGCTCCCCCTCACACCGAAATGTGCCCTCAGGGTATGTGAACCCAAAGTTAATATATTTCTGGAATTAGCAATCTAGAAACTATTCGTATACCAAGTTTCAGCCTCTCCATCATTCTTAGAAAATGGTTATAAATAGCGTCACCCCCTCACTTTTATATACAGGGTGTGTCATATGTCAGGAATCGTAGGGATATACGGCCTAGCCTATGACCCGGAAAGGCATAGCCTCGTGGGCTTCGTGCAATGGCTAACGCGCAAGGCCTACAAGGCTAGGCAGTAGAACCCTATGATCCCTGTCATTATGGTTCGACCTGTATATATTATAAGCTTCAATTTTCTACTTTTTTCGACGTTCGATGTTATTTCCTCGAAATTCCTGGCACTAGGTGTGACTTTGAGAAAGGAAAATAATGAACTTTCGACCAGAATCGAGAAGTTAACACATTGTGGTATTTTCACATAAGGAGCCGTATGGAGCCTTATGCCGTATGGAGCGGATATGGTCCAAGCCAAGGATTTCTGGCTTGGCAATGAGCCATGGCGAGAGCAATGGGATCACAGATCCTGATCCTAGGCTGCATGTAATGAATGCGAGAGGAACTATGGCAAAGGTAGTGTTTTATTCGGTGAAAGTAAAGTGAATCCAAATTTAATTATAATGCATTTCCTAGAATGTTAATAATTCCAAAATTGGCAAGAATTATTTTTCACACAACAGACAAAATGCCCTGAGCTCGTTTGGACTATTTGAACAAGCAGAATAAGAAAACTCGGAAAATTTCTCAGCAGTGCAATGGAAGCCAAATACATCCAAATCATCCTATTCACGGATTTTAATATGCGTATTGAGAGGAGGAAAGAGATTTCGAAATGCCGCATTACATCTTGCTTATTTCCGGGAAATATTGGAGTACTTTAATCTATGGGGGCTGTTGCTTCCGCAGCTCGAAATGATCGACGTGGGAAGCGCTGCATCAGCGTAGAATCAGCGAGAGAAAAAAGTGTGATGTGTTTGCATTCGACAGGTGTCGGTCCCATTACTGCCTTGCAGGTCAACTGTCGATTTGGAATCCGCCATTTGCGAATGGCAGGCCCCATTATCGTTCGGATGTTTTCCTCGTTGCACACATCTAATTTCCTCATGGCTTAAATAGAATATAATGTTTCCGTAATGTGCCCCTCGCGAGAAGCATTACCCCAGCGAACCGCGCGAACACCCCGCCCGATCTGAAGGGAAGTAGTAGAATGGTCGTCCGTGCCGACTTGACAACCGTCTCTGACTCGAGAAGAGTCCTCCCATTCATTCGTTGAAGCTAGATTGCACAGGATATCTACACAGTTCCCCCATCTCTCATGCCCCGGCTGCTCCTGGCCGTAAGCTTTCTGAGTGCAATTTGAAAACCAATTGGAGCAGCGTTGCAGACTGGTACCAATGACACTACGCCATCCACGGATGCACGAAACCTTCGTACTATCAAGGAATCTCGCAAAGTGACGTCCCCTCCCTGTCCCGGTCCCAGTCTCTGACATGCTTGAATGAGGGAGATGTGATGGGATTGACTTTTTCTTTTTTAGTTATTCGCCATTATTCGCGTTCGTTGTCCCTTTGGGAATTTCGTTGCATCTCCAGTGGATTCGCGTTCCTATATTCGAGGAAGGGCAAGCATATCGCAAACTTCAATTTCCCAATTCGTCATTCGCCGTTTTTTCTTCGAATTCCATCCACGAGGCATGACATCGAAAAAGGCAAGTAACTTTCGACCAGAATCGAGGAGAAATGAATCTCAATTCTCATCTTCCCCGTGCCAGGTTCCACAAGGAAAGAGCAGAAGTGGAGTGAATTCAGTTTCACTTTACAGCTTTATCAGGAAAAGGTTTCTTCATGTGTAAGTCTTCTGGAATCCGAGCCCGAATGTCTAGCGTTACCATTACCAACCGGAGTTCAGGAAGTAATCGAAAGAGCTGACCCATGTTGAAAGAAAAAGGAATACCGCGCAAGAAATGCGAAGATTGCGATAAAAAAAAACATAAATAAGAAAAGTTATTGGACTAGATGGCTGGGCCGTTCCCACGAACCACTTTCCACGAAATTTTGAGTGATGAACACGACAGCAATGATTACTTGCAAGCCCACATGCACAGGGCTGTGCCTTAGCCTAGGTCTTATTCGATTCAAGTATATGAAGAAAATTAAAAATATATCATTAATTAAAATTAAAATCGAGTGAATGCTGGAATAAATTCCATTCCATTCCATTCCAAAGTGGAATTCCAAATCTCGAACCCTGCGAATTGTATTCCAGTATTTTGGCTTAATGTATTGCGGAACAGCTATTACTAAATTGTCGAGAACTCTTTATCGAGCAACAGACGAAATGGAAATTTCTCTCATTAGGACATTTTGAGGGAGAAGAAAGAGGTAAACTCGGGGATTTTCTGAACGGTGCAGAGGAAGCCACTTGGAGACGAAATGAACCATCCTTTGCAATGAAGAATAATGATATGAGATGGCTATGGATTCCCAGATGACGCATCACATCTGGATTATTTCCAGAAAATGTTGATGGAGCGTTTCCTCCTTCACGGCTGTTGCATTTACTTTTTTAAGGGATAAATGAGATCCGTTTCGCTTGCAGAAAATTTACTTGGGTTTGTGCGCTTCCGGTTCTATAGTTTCACCTTGAGATACGAGTCAGGGTATTCATGTGGGGCTGAGAAATAGAAGGGAAAATTCGGAGACAGAATGACATTTTATGTCGCGAGGGATGAAATGAGCGCTTGCACCATGGATCTAGTCTGTCGGGTGAAGATCGAGGAATAAGTGGGGAACCTGAGAATAGGAACCGTACTTGAAAGTAGGCCAGCCGAGTTCGGGACCGGATGTTTTTTTTTTCAGGGTAATAACTTTACGAACATGTTTGGATCGCGGAGCGATTCTTCGGATTCCCATTAAGTCCGTGCAGTTGCGCCTGTTAGGTCGTGGGAGGCGTATAATGGCAGCACCTGTGTGGAAATGGCAAGAGTAAGGGCTAGATGAGAAGCGTTCGCACTCGGCAGGTGCAGATGAACATCAATTTGCGATTCGCTAGTTGCGAAGACCAGACCAGGTCATCGTTCGGATGAAGTTTTCCTTGTTACGTGCTCGATTTTCTCTCATTGCTTAAGTAGAATATGATGGTTTCCTTGTAGGTCCTTTGTAAGTCGGATTTCGCTGGATTTCCATGCGGAATCCCAAAATTTCTGTCGCTGGGGCTCGGGTGATCATGATCAGAAGTCATAAACCTACTCATGAATGAACTTCCATATTATCGAATTTAAAAAGCAGCGAGGTCGCTCCGTAAGTTTCCTGAAAGCGGCGTTGTCCGTATTTCATGCACTATTGCGCACTGGAGGTCTTTTTGTGACGTTTAACCTCATACCTGCTTTACTCAGTAACCTAGGTTCACGAAAAAAATTGCTTATAAGAAGATGAAAAGTTTCTGGTGCATATATGAACAGAATGGAAACGACGGTACTCACCTCAACATCTGATTAATTTTGATGTTTCCCCGCTATTTTTAACATTTGACCTCGAATGGTCCTCATTACAGGTCGAACCCGTAGGCGAATATGAAAATCCACATCTCAGGGTCATTCGGTTAAAAATCAACAAGATCAGTCCATTAGTTTCCTGTCGATGTCGGCGTCCAAACGTATAAAACTTGCACGAGGCATCTTGTCCAGGGAAATCGGTTCAAATAATTTTATACAGCTGAAAGAGTGTTTATTTGCCGCTAATACCGTATCCTAGCACGAAGAAATATATTCAATAGATACCACTCATTTTAAAAAAAAAGGCATCACACATGCACAAAGTATCGGATTCAGCGAAATTGCTCGCATACATATATTGAGCTGAAACAAAGTTTATCTGCCGCGGATACCATGTCCTTGCACGAAAAAATCCATTCCACACAGATACGACTCATTTAAAAGCAGCAACTCAGATACGACTCATTTCGAAGAATCATTAGACTTGCACAAAGCATTAATAGTTTACGAAAGCATAAATTACCTATTTACCTGTAACTCCCTCAATGCAGCAATTGCTTTCAGTGGAAATGTTTTTTTTAATGGTTCTTTAAGGGATCTACATCTAGACCAATTTTTTCCATAGCCGTTGTATTGAGGGAGGCAATAAGCAAAAAAATTCGAAAAACTAAAATATCTAAAAAAAAATTATTTGCACAAAGACATTCTCACAAAATTCAGCTTCCAGAAAAATCTAGTTTCATTGTGTTGCGATCAGGATTCATCCTCTTTTTCGCCCATATTCTGATAATAGCAAATATTTTCGTGCAAAGCAACATCCACGTTTGAACGTGAATATTTTGCCAAATATTATATTTTTTCAGCAGAAAGGAGACCATGAAGCTTCAGAAATTCAAACGAAAAGCAGCTGAAGAGGAGCTGTAAAGCGTGCAATTCAGAGCTGGGTTTTAAAAAAAAAAGTAAAATCTGAACTAATTTGCATTGCAAAACCTTTGAAAGTGGAATCTTTTTTTAAAAGTAAATTTCAAGGGGAGTTTAGATATAGAGACTACTGCAACAAATAGTCGTAACTGCATAATCGGTTAACAAGGCTGAACATGCGAACTATCATTTTATGAAAACCAACGCCAAGCATTTTCACATGCGACGCAATTTGATCATTGCATCGGTGTAGGATGTTAACATCTCAAAATTGAAATCATCACTACATGACATTATCATTTGGCATGCTCTACACATTCAGGTAAAATTTAATGACTCTGAGATCATTTTCCTCCTTAAGGTACTACGGGAACATAAAAATCGACCCCCCTGGATCAAAATTCTGCTCAATAATTTTTGTAAGGGGCCTCAAGAAAGGGCCTTGGAGCCGATTGCTGGCTCTCTCAGGTCACCCCGGGGCCATGATCTGTGGTCAAAGGTCAAAATGTGCATGCTTCTCTTTGAAAATCTCAATCTCCCCAACCCTCGGTCCCAGAAACGTGAAATTTGCACCATTCTGCTCGAGACATACAGCGTTATATGGAAAAAATAAATACTCGTATGCAACTGTCGTTTCCGAGACGCCATGACGCCATAACTGAGAAATTTTCTGTTTTCGGATTCTGTTTTTTCGTTCTCATTCCTCGTATAAATTTTCTATCGGCAAAAGCATGCTCCAGTTTTTGGAGGCTAATATGGTCCACCGTTTTGCGGAGTTGCGCATGGTTTCCTCCTACCGTTCCCCCTCAGTGTTCGGTGATCCGCCTGAAAAATGCACTTTTTCGGAAGGGACGCGACGTTGACAGACAATACTCGAAAACGAGGCTGAATTTCAAAAATTCCTCTGGTAGATCTCTTTAAAA
>CAJPEV010001837.1:38337-50103 GCA_905338385.1 Darwinula stevensoni | reverse complement strand
ACGAGACATTCGTGAAAGTGATTCCATCGCCACTGATCGCGGTGGCATTACCCGGAGCAGTGCTTCGGATCCTCTGTCCCAGAAATGGCACTGTTGAACTGCACCCAGAACTCTATTCCAAGGATCCGGATTACCCCAACAACCAAACGGTTCAGCAGGATTCCCAATATCCAGAATAAATATAACCGAAACCCGTGAAAATGGATTGGGATACAATATGTTTGTTTCTTTTTTTCACAGGGGATGGAATACTATTACTACTGCAAACGAAAGGGAGAGGAATACCCGATTGTTGGAGGTGAATACGATAACCGGACGAGGCCGATCCCAAGCGAGAAACCGTCAGTCGACGGAGGAGGTTGCTTTGGAAACGGACCCGGTACACCATCTTGATTACCTTTTAAGTATTAGTCCATATTTATTCCATTCATTTCCCGGTCAATGCGGTATTAGATCGAGACGAGAGTAACCCCAAACTCTTAACTAAATGAATTATTCAAAATCACCCTCATACAGTATTTGTAATATTCACATTCACACATATCATTGTAGCGTCTTATATTTACAATCACAATAAATATATCTATAGAATCTGTAGAGTACGAGGTATATACTATGA
This sequence comes from Darwinula stevensoni, assembly GCA_905338385.1. Taxonomy (NCBI): domain Eukaryota; kingdom Metazoa; phylum Arthropoda; class Ostracoda; order Podocopida; family Darwinulidae; genus Darwinula; species Darwinula stevensoni. Next base: position 49,484 of record CAJPEV010001837.1, on the reverse strand, counting down.
CCCATTTGTAAAATTGACCGACGAGTGGCGGTCTCCTGCAAAAAGTACTGTACGAAATGAACTGAAAGAAGGGGGTGCGTCCCCCTTCTTTCCTCAGTACAGTATACAGGATACCCGTGCACCCAGCACCCCATGGTGTACTGTGTTCATGGGCAACTGTATTCTGTAACAAAATCAGCGAGGAATGAGGGCGCGATCATCGAGCCGAGGAAATGGGGGAAAGCAAACCACCACAATTACAGGCAGTGATGCTCGCTTATCTGCGATGAAGCGAGGGATGGTGCAAGGCAGACGGTCTATAGCGATGGTGCAGTTAGCTGGTCTTGGCATTCGCTGTTCAATAATTTTTCATCCTGAAAGACCACCGTCTCCAGTCTGGGGGGAAATTTTCACGTGGCGGGAAGGAACGTCTCCTTTGGGATGTTTCCTGTCTTAATCCAGATGGCGTCCTTCAAGTTATGAAGTGACGCTGGAGCATTCCGGCAAATGCTGTCTCGACAGTAACCTATAACAAGATGTCGGCCGGGGTCAGATTTGGGTATCTGGCAGTCCATCCATTCCTAATGGAAGTATCTCTTGATGGTGCAGTCGCAGAAACCCCTAACGAGCAGAGTTTCCATAGATGCGCTAATGTTGGGTGAAGCACTGTCCTACCTGAAACTAGAATAATGCGGAATCTACCGCTGCGGGAGAGTGTGGATTACATGGTCTTGCAATATCCACCGGAAGCTGTCTCATTTGAGAGACATTCCAGAAACCCTGCATCATCGCTTCCTGAACTCAGGAAAATGTGACTGGTGATGTTGAACCACATGTTCACTTTTCCGTCAAGATTGGACTGCGGTGGTTGATTCTCCTCAATCCATATGACGCAGTTATTGGCATGGACTGCTCCTTGGATGGTGAAGTGGACTTCATCTGTCGACGGGATTCTGTTCGGTCATTAGCCATCCACTTCCACGCGCGCCATAGAACATTCACTTTTTCACGTCGTTGAAAACAAAGGTACGGGTGCTCTGGATCTAGTGCAACTAGCGACTGTCATCGTCCTGTGGACGGTCTCCTTTGTTCAAAAAGTGCCGCGAGCAACATCCTTGACTCTAATTGCATGAAGGTGGGATTAAACCGCCACTTCCTGCACACCGTGAAGCACATGTACCGCCATTTCCGATGTTCCATCTTGCCCTGGGACGTCGTAAACCAAGGAATCACTGGATTCACCTGGGGCGTCTTGCTTCCATAAAGCACGGGACGCGCGTGATACGCGTCGGTCGCGTCGTAACCACCCCGTTTCTCTATCCGTGTTTTTCACTCTTAGGCTCACATGAAAAGTGGCGGAGATTGAATTTACAGACGATACGCACAGAGTCGCGATCGATACTGGATAAGAGTGCCACTCATTAATAGTCCGTTTCCTAGGAGTGATTCCCCCCTTGGGGAAACGGGGGCGGGTGGGCAAGACCTATTATGTCCGAGCGGCTGCTGCGTTGAGCGTTGAAAGGGCCGCTGACTGAACTCGTGGATTCCCGACAATGTTACACGCTTAGCCTTGGCCAGAGATGTCAAGCTTGATTAAGCTGGAGACCGGATGGAACTCTTCAAGAGTGGTCCAGATTAGCAAATATTACACCTTAGTTTCAATAGCTAACAGGTTGAAAAAGTCTACGCTTTTCCAAAACCAACAGTTGAGGACTTCGCTGGCCGGGCAAAATTGACTAGCGGGCCAGCAGTTTGATACCTCGGGCCCGACCCGAAGTTCGTGGAAGTCTTCCACGGATTGGCTAGTATTATGAATAAATTCCGTGCTATAAAAAAGTTTTATTCCACTCTTCAAATCTGCTGGACATACGAACTATTAGCGGGAGTTGTGCCATGGACTATAAGAAAATTTATTGGAATGAAGTTGGACAGGTCGTTTCGGAGTATGGAATTGTTGAAATGGCGGAATGGATAGAAACTATTCAATAGGGCAACCTCCTTCCCTGGACGCTTAGGGTCTGACATCTCTCTGGACGGGTTTCGACCACATGTTAAATGAGGGAGAGAAGAAAGGCTGTTAATTCCTTTTCTACCTCCGTCGACTAAAACAGAGATCACGCTGAATGTTGAGCGAAGGGGAATTATGAGCGTTCCTCATATTGGCCTTTAGGTTAATGACGTTGACGGTGCCCATTGAAGGACACTGGAAAAGCACGGAATGCTGAAGTCCGTTCATCACTGGTCCCGAGTACCACAAAGTTAGTGCCATAGACGGTTCAAGCACTATATTAACGGATTTCTGGCGGATGCGGGAACGTGACGGCAAGTGGGACATGCAGTTGATGGCTCGCTACCTATTGTAGGTGATAGGCTCACCAGCTCTCTTCCCATAATGTAGCTAGCACTCCCCCAGTTGCAGTACCAAGAGTCCCCAATAGATGGTCCCCATGTTCCATGCACCCATCAAATGCAATCAAGGACCTGTCTTCCTGATTTAACAAAGGTTTTCCCTCCCCTCTTTCTCTTTTAACGGTGCAGTTAATGAACAGGTATGAAGAAAGCGTGAAATTATTATGTTTTTATTGTAATATATGACTCGGAAATATTTAAGTACGGGAATAGAGTATAATAAATTGAGGGAGTATAATTCGGTGGGAAGATGGAGTGCTGAGTTGAATTATACCAAATATCTTGCGCATTGTATGTCACAGTATTCGTAGAGCCCTGCTCATCCTCCTCAGGATTCCTTGTTGGATGCAGAAGAGAAGAGCAGTGCGTCATGTGATGTGTAGCATCCCAGTTGACTACTGGTACGCTAGAGCTCCAAGTTATAGCGTTCGATACATATTAGGTCTTCCCAGCTGGTGGTACACCACCAACGAGCTGTAGTTTATGTCCGCTCAAAATCGTCCTTCAAACGGTGGTGCTAATTCATATTGATGAGACCCAAAGTGGAGCGTGGGCTGTCATCAGTTCACGAAATTGTCATTGGCAAAATTTTGACAAGATGAGCGGTCGTCAGGGTTGTTGACTACTGTTTCCCCTCCGCAGTTGAGACACTCACTTGTTAAGCATGTGGCGACCGTGGGAAGTTGCTCCCCATTCGAGTACTCCTATCGAGAGTCAAACAGCCCAGATAGTGCAGAATGTGTACTCAAATTCCGTGAATGAAGCGGAGATAAGAGTTCCCTTGGAGTGGATAACCTCTTTCATTCTAATCATTGCACGTCACCATAAGCTTACATGATGTAAAATGTAAATTTATGCCCTGCATTGGATGCTGCAAACTTGATCTTCATGAAAATAAGGCTTGGCGATCCGAAAACCCTGTCTGTCACCCTGGGGCTGAATGACATCCGAGACCAGATGTTTATGACCTTGCCAACACTTCAAAGCTGATGTGCTCCTTTGTCCCTATCACTGGCGGCCGCTGGGTCCGAAAACAGGGCGATTTTGAGCGGACTATACCTTGTGATGTACTGGCCCTCTAGCAGCCCAGAAGGTGGCGGGGCAGTGCTGGCGAGTGAGACATGCATGGATGGCCCACAACCTTGTAAAGGTGGTGGGCAGCCAGCTCTCTTCCCCTAACGTAGCTGGTGGCCTAGCACCTACAGTGGTCGTCAAAATTAACGTACCAGGGTTTTCTCGAAAGATAGGGAACCTACGCGGCTCAAACGTTTTGCATAGGACAACTGCCCATGAGTTCTGCCCCATCCGGCTAATAAAATGGGTGACTCTAGTTCGTTACATCCCAGTTACGCAACAGTTTTTCATCGGCGTGAGGAAAAATGCTACTTTCGATGAAGAATCGTTACGAGATTGATTTCATGTCGCTCGCCCCTTGCATCCGAAGCTTTCTTCTGCGCCATCGCAAAGTACAAAAAGATCTCAGAGCCAGCGAAGGCCGGTTGGCTTAAAATATATCGAGAGACGGGAATGATGGAGGGAAAAAGAGTGATCACTTGGACTGTCAAACACCTGGGTAAGGTGTATGCTTGGGGCTGCCTCTATGCTGGAGGGATTGGAAAGATCTGCACCTTCACCCAAAACCTGGATGCGCATCTGCTGAAGACCATTTATGAGCGTGTCCTCTTGCCTTCTGCAGCTACTATGTTTCCGAATTCTGAACACTTGGGTGCTGCAGGAGGACAATGATCCAAAGCACACATCAAAGCAGGCGACCAACCGGAGGATTGAGAATGGGGTGTTCCGTTTGGACTGGCCGTCGCAGTCTCCCGACCTCAACCCCATAGAGTGTGTGGGCTCTTCTGAAGGTCAAAGTGGCGCATCGGCGCCCCAGAACGATCAAGACTTTAAGAGCAATAATTAAGGAGGAGTGGGAGAATCTGAGTGAAGAAATCGCCGAAAAAATAGGCAGACTCGATGCCGGGCCGATTACGTGCTGTAGTCGAAGCGCAGGGTGATTATACTCTGTAATGAGATCAAGGCTCTGTATGTACTTTCTGTTGATATGGAAGGTTTTCCTACATCTCTCGTTGAATAAGAGATAACCCTGGTACGTTAATTTTGACGCGTACTGTATGTGCTACTTGGGCTATCATCAGTATGACTTTACGCTTATTCTGCATTGATCTTGTCAGGATGCCTTCAATTCATGGTGTCATTATGACATTAAGGTTCGACATGGACAGCGGTTAATCGTGTATTTCTTACCAGGGGCACTTGACTTGAGTGGGCCGTCCTTGAAGATTCCAGCCAGTGCTTTCTATTCGGCGGGAATCTACAACATCACGGTGGAGGTGAGGAAGTCTGGGCGGAAAGCATACGCTGACGAAGTCCAGGTACGAATTTACACTGCTCCACATTTTCAAAGGCGAGAGAACATGTTAGCAAGAGGAGAGGATCTATGTAAGAAAATGGAAAGATGGTTCATTATACAGACTCCCTGTCGAAAAAAAATATCTGAATAGGCAATGAGAAACATTGTTGTTGAAACATTGTTTATCATTTGATTCTGGAATGAAATGATTGGAAAAGGCCTGAACCTGGAGTGACTGAAGAAAGGAGTCATCGATGAAGGCTGATAAATGTTTTTCTATCATCCGGTCCATGTCGTTCTAGGATATGCAACTTCATGGTTTTGTCTCCATCCAGGTTGAAATCTTGGATCTGATCGAGAACTTGACGATGGGAATTTACTTCGATGAGGGCGGAATTCTGATGGATGGAATCAATTCAGAAGTACATTCTTTCCCAATCGACAAGGACGTCATCTTCATTCCTCACATGAATCGAGGTTTCCTCTTGCTCCAATAGACCTTGCCGTAAATTTAAAATATATAAAAAGTTGGCTATTTAAAATCATCTGGCACCCAGAGAAGTCACAATTTAATAAGAATTGACAGATTTTATTTAAAAAAGGAAATAGGTGTTAATGCATTTTCTCCTCCTTTCTAATTGAAGTTCTCTTATTAGCTGAGAAACATCTCTACTCAAACAAATTCAAACGTATTATTTTTTTATTATTACATTATTGGGATATTTAAGAGAAATGCTAAATGTTGAGATACTTTGATGCAGGAGTGGTAAACAAGTTTCGTGTGCAAAGTCTGAATGGAAGCCAGATCGCCGCAGGGGACACCATCGATCGATTCAACGTCTCCAACGAAAGACTGCAGACTCGATTCAATGCAGTAGGCTTCATTTTCTTTATTACGTATCCTTCGTTCTCATGAATAGGAAGGAGGGAAACAATGGCCACAATTCGAAAGTGATCACTTTTTCATCGATTGACTTTCCTTTGAAGGAAGGGTCGGTGAATGTGACGCTGGCTGCCTTCAACGAGTTTCAGCAATGGGTATATTCCACGGAACAATATGTGATCTGCATAGTGGGAAAAGTGCAGAAGATGAAGATCGACGACTATGGCCTCATCACCAAATCGGTTTGTTTCTTGTCATAGGAAAGAATGAGACAGGAAAAGAATATCGTTCACTTCTCTCACGAATTTCATGTTAGGGGAGCGAAAAGAACTTGACGATCAGCTTCGAATCTCTCGGAGAGTACACGTGCCTTCTTGTCGATTTCGGTGACGGTTCGATTCCATACACATACGGGGAGGAGAAAACGTGCAACATCATGAAACCAAACTCATACCAGAATGGAATCAAACTCACTAATCCTCTTCTCGTCCGCCATATATACGTGTTGGTATCTAACAGAGGAAGCACACGGGCCTCATTGTATTGTGGCATTATCGAGAAAATGTTGATGTACATAGGAACGGGAGCGTGTATAATGTGACGGCGGAGGCATGGAACCAACTATCGCGACTTTCCGCGAACTTGACGATTACAGTTGATCGGAACTGCAAAATACTGGAAGTTGCCATCGAGACTCATGAGGATTCGTATCTCATGTCCATGCCTTTCAATATCACTGGCAATGTTCAATTGAACTGCACCTCAGTGTCGACCACGTAAGTTACTTCACAATGTGACCATAGAGGTCTACTTTGACATGAGATTATTGCATCGGTTCATCGGTTTTGTAGGCAAGCATGGAATATCACGGAGGTGGACGAGTTGACCAGGAGTTATAAGAAGACGGTGAACATCAGAGACAAATTGGTTGGCTGGAATGCGTCTCAAATCGTTGTCCCTGCTCTGTTCCTCCCCTACGGATATTACCGATTTGAATACACCGTTGGCATGACTGGTATGTCCAGAATTTCTTTACCAAGAACATGTACTCGTATTATAATTTTCTCTTTTTGATAACATACTTTTTTATCTAAGGGTCTACTATGTTAAACCTTTAAGTATGACACGTAACACTTCGTGTATTTTCACCATTTCATGTATCTTTCTTATTCGAAAGCAAATGACGTTTTTCGCCTTTCTGACGTAAGTTCTTATGAGTGTCTATGGGTGGCTTGCAAGCAATGCAGTTTCTATGTGCCTATTGAGACAGACACTACGAGTTAATGAAAATGATTTAATTCATTGAAACGTTGGAAAGTAACTGTTTATGAGCTAGCAAATTTTAAAAATCATTTTGCTTGAATGGCTCACATTACACCCAAAAATACCCACAAAGATAATTTTTACTCATTTGGAAAAGAAATGATCTCTTGACACAGACGAAAGTAAATGTAATCCTCTCAGCGTGGAGGGATGTATATGGTTAAGACGGAGCTTTCGCCAGTCATGAATATTCGCAGTATTCACAAGGATGCTGCCAGATACTTGTGAAAACCAGAGGTTCCACTCTGAAATATTTTGGGATGGTTTAGGTTGGAGTTCTTAAGGCTACAGGGACATCTGTCATCCCTAGATAACAATTCTTGTTAGGTATGCTCCTTGGCAGCGGAAACTGGATTTGACTCATTCGGGGCTTCACTCTTGGGAGTTACTCAATGGAATACAATAAGTCGTATGTAATCCCCTCTTCCGGCTACTGATTTCCGCTATGTGGGATATTGACCGTTATCGTTAAAAAGAAAAGGATGGTCTCCACTGGATCTGTGGTTAGTGGTATATCAACCCAGAACTTGAGAGCAAAACGGACAAACCCCAAGGACGGCTAAATTTCCACCTCCGGAACCATTCATCGTATCGAGGCAATAGCTTTAATCAAAGCTCTTGAAGAGCTAAAAAAATTCGCACCATACATTCTTGGAGTTTGAATGAGATTTTAGAATCATAGTCGAGTTTGAAATAGTAAAATTTAGGCAATTTTCGACCCTCAAAATCCCTTCGTGGCGAGGAAAAAGTCAAATCTCTCGTTGCGATAAGTATGCACTCCTCTATCAGGTGCGAGTCACTTGTTTAAGTTTTTGTCCTCTATATGTAGAAAAATTCTCCTCAAAATTGGAAATTTCTCAAATTTGGTCATTTTTGTCGAGTATTTTTCAATGTGGTGAAGCACATGCGGTATCAAGAATAATCTTATTAGAAAGGTGAGCCTGAGTTCTTTACAACGATATAAACTGTTGTTTCTTTTAGAGCACAATTTTTTAATTTGTGAAAAGTGACATATTCTAAAAAATTAACTTACTTTTCAAGTGGATAAATATAGTCGTGTGATATACAGGATGGGCAAAAGTGAGGGAACATAGGAATTTTGGGGGGAATTTAAATTTTCTATTTGACTAACCTTTCACTGATTGCCCACAGCAATCAACATCTCTCGCGTTGATTGTTGGACCAGAAGTGCTTTGATTTTTGTGAAGGCTTTTATTTCGACGGGCTTCTCCTGTTACCACTCAGTTTGTTTTGGTATAGGGAACACTGCCGGTTGCCCGGAATTTCGCTATCGAAGTGCAGTGAATCGACGGTCTTGACCTACAGGTATTTCGGCGTTTTTCATGGTAATCATACTAGTACTAGTTTACCGTAAACTGTTATTTGCTTTTGACCTGAATCAGCACCAACTCCGATTTTTTCCCGGTTTAATGCACCATTATTATGTCATTTCACAACATTCAGTCATAAATCACTTCCAAATGTCCATCAAATTATTGCAAAATTGTGCAAACCCAAGCATGCAGGTCACCTGCAATGGAACAGCAATGGAAATGACGCATTATCACCAAAAGTGCCATGCTACTTCCGGGTGGGTAACAATCGTTCGTTTGCAGGCAATTGCAGTTGACGCAGCGGGAGCACTTTTCACCGAACCAATTATCAACAAATTGATGAAAAAGTGTGGAAATGTGTTACCATCAAGCAATCGCTTTGAAAATTAAAATCTCCCAAAATTCCTTTTTCCCCATCCTGTACAGTATTGTAGGAATTGTAGTTTTAACCAGGGCGTCGGAACTGTCGGGAAAACGTTCCGTTCCAGAACGTTTTAATGTTGGAATATATAAAGTTCCGTTCGATTATATAGTTTCATAACGTTATTAATAAAGTTCCAATGCACACACCCAGCATGTCTCTATTACAATCTCCTTTATTCCAATGCTTCCTAGTTTCCTTCTCTGTTTCCTTCCATTCCAATCACTCAGATGTTCATGAACATCTGGATGATGTCTACTGATGTGACGCTCGAGATTCCCTCCATGATTGCCCTAAGAAACAAAATTTTATTTGTGTTCTTATTGAAAGTGCAAACAATTTTGTCGTATTACTGCAGGATCATAAATTCATAGACTTCATGGAGACTTTGAGCGAAGTCAAATCGAATATTATATTAATACTAGCCGGCCCTTGGAAGACTTCCACGAACTTTTCCGGGAAGAATTCCTGAGTTCATTTGGCGTCCCTTAAACTCAGCGGTCCTTTCAACGATATAAGCAGCAACCCCTCCATCTCGTTCTCGAGAATGACCTGTGGACGACTTCCATGGGCTTCGGATCGGTCTAGGCCAGGGGTGTCTAACTGCCGGCCAACTACTTGATTTCGTCTGGCCTGCAATGTCCTTTTCAACAGTTGGTTTTGGAAAAGCGTAGGCTTTTTCAACCTGTTAGCAATTGACACTTTGGTGTAAGATTTGCTAATGTGAACCCAACCATTCCTGAAGGGTTCCATCCAAGGGCCCTCTTTCCAGTATTACCCCCCTCCCATATCCCTTCCCTCTTCAAACACACTCAGTCAACTCTGCACAAGTGGCGCATAAAACAATCGCCAATGTGCGAATGCGGTACTCCAATCCAAACAATGGAACACATCATCAAAGAGTGTCCTTTGTACTCATTTCCCGGATCCATCAAGGAGATACACACAGCATTACTAAAAACTCTTGAGGGGATTTCATCGATCAACATCAATTTCTAATAGTCGCTATTCCCATACGAGAAAAAGAAGTCAACTCTTCATCGCTAATGAACGCTACGCTACTAAACGTACGTATATCATCCGGTGTGGGGCCCCTCCAGGCAAGAGACACGTGACATAATGCACCTTTTGCTTCCCCCCCACTCTACGGTCCTGAACATAATCGGGAATCCACGAGTTCAGTCAGCACTTGAACACTACGCGGCGGCCGCTTTCTCTCCCGTTCTCGAGGACGAATCCAACAGTCGCGAAGACTCGAAAGAAACGCTAGCTCAAGAGCGAGACGGAGACCGCAACCCGTGGATGACATCCACGATCTCTGGGTCGGCCTGGGCTAAGCGTGTATATTTTATTTTACAACCGACCAATCACAATCGACTCGGGGCTACGTCACTCTACCATCGTGGCGTCTGCCATTTCCTTCACTGCAGTTCAGTTCCCATACTGGTCCAAGCCTTTTCTGGTCCTCTTCGTGGAGCGTCAGTTATGTAAGAAGTTCACAGCAAACTGGATTCTTAGGAGACACGTGAAGACAGTCCACCCTGAAACTAATCCCCCTGCCCCCCTCCGGACCAGTCGGAAATCCGCGGGAGTTGAGAATGTCCAATATAAGTTCTTTTATTAGGCCTTTTNATCCTGTTGCATTTGGCCACCGTCGCTTGCTCGTGCGAGGAAAATTTGAGGTCCTCGTCGATAGAAACACCTAAATCTCTCTCTCCGTTCGCCTCATCCAATTTAACAAGCCTTACACAAGGACTCTCTGCAGAGGTATGAAAGAGATTTGCACAGCGTCGCTTTTCAACAAGAACATATGAGCGAAGCAAAAATGGCTTGTCCTATTGACAGACAAGTGATGTAGGCCTACATCACACGTCTTTTGGATACGCAAAGGCCTTAGTCTAACGTCAAGCCTATGGTTATACTGGATTTTTATCCGGTGAGACACACGTTTACAGAAGAAGTCACTCCAGAGTTAATGACAGTTACCTTAGCAACCCACTCAAGTTACTCACAAGTTACAACTTTAAAGGTATCAAGCCCAAGTTACTGTGAGAACTGCAAATAATTGCTTCCAGATAAATCAGAACTTCAGGAAGTTTAATTAAAAGGTAAATCAGGACAAATATTAATTTAATTTTACTTATGAATATTTAATTGTCATAATTTCTCATACTTCAAAGCAGTTACCCTTACATGCTTGGTGGAATAGATAGGAATAGGTGGTGAAGTTGAAGTGTCTTGGGGTTTTGTGTGATATGGAAACAAGATTAATAATCATCTCTCCAGGGCCTCTGCACTTTTATAAGAACTCTGGTGGTTACTAATTTGGGAATTTGTATTTCTCCCCACCATCATCAATGTCCTCAATGAATGGAATCACTGAATTCCGTTGCTATGAAGGAGTTCTGCAATGTATTTCAAGGATAT
>CAJPEV010001837.1:2532-38251 GCA_905338385.1 Darwinula stevensoni | reverse complement strand
AACCTTCGTTCGAGCGAGTACAGTCCCAACACTTCTAAACGCTTCTCGTATGGTAGTCCCCTAACCTCCTTAATCATTCTTGTGGCCCTCTTCTGTACTCCCTCGAGCGCCAACAGATCGCCCTTATTTGTAGGCCTCCAAAACTGGATGCAATATTCCAGTTGGGGTTTTATCAGCGCCGCATACAACGGAAGAATAACGCGAGATGCCCTACTCGCAACCGACCGACGAATGTAACCTAGAATCCTGTTGCATTTGGCCACCGTCGCTTGCTCGTGCGAGGAAAACTTGAGGTCCTCATCGATAGAAACACCTAAATCTCTCTCTCCGTTCGCCTCATCCAATTTAACAAGCCTTACACAAGGACTCTCTGCAGAGGTATGAAAGAGATTTGCACAGCGTCGCTTTTCAACAAGAACATATGAGCGAAGCAAAAATGGCTTGTCCTATTGACAGACAAGTGATGTAGGCCTACATCACACGTCTTTTGGATACGCAAAGGCCTTAGTCTAACGTCAAGCCTATGGTTATACTGGATTTTTATCCGGTGAGACACACGTTTACAGAAGAAGTCACTCCAGAGTTAATGACAGTTACCTTAGCAACCCACTCAAGTTACTCACAAGTTACAACTTTAAAGGTATCAAGCCCAAGTTACTGTGAGAACTGCAAATAATTGCTTCCAGATAAATCAGAACTTCAGGAAGTTTAATTAAAAGGTAAATCAGGACAAATATTAATTTAATTTTACTTATGAATATTTAATTGTCATAATTTCTCATACTTCAAAGCAGTTACCCTTACATGCTTGGTGGAATAGATAGGAATAGGTGGTGAAGTTGAAGTGTCTTGGGGTTTTGTGTGATATGGAAACAAGATTAATAATCATCTCTCCAGGGCCTCTGCACTTTTATAAGAACTCTGGTGGTTACTAATTTGGGAATTTGTATTTCTCCCCACCATCATCAATGTCCTCAATGAATGGAATCACTGAATTCCGTTGCTATGAAGGAGTTCTGCAATGTATTTCAAGGATATGGTCCAGCTTTACACTTGTTATGCTTGACTTGCACAATCTACAGACTCAAATTGTCCTCTGATCCTTCTGGAATCTATGAAATTCATAGCATGAAAAGGTGTGAACCTGGTCTGTTGATTTCCAAAATTATACCTTACACAGATAACCTGTCCTTTACCATCTCCCACTGGATGGTCTGGTTGGTGCTATCTTCATAGTCCCATTAGTCTGTGGACAGGAGTTAGAAAATCTGCTGATTAACCTCATTGATGGCAAGCAATAGTTCTGTACATTTGCTGACAAGCTTTTTCTGCCATACTAACAAGAACTGTCTCATGCATGAGGGTTGTGTTACAGTGTCCATATAACTGGATTTAAAGAATTCCAACTCATCAGTGTGACCTAATGAGGATTAGAATCAATTAAATCTATATAGATAAGGAATTGACACACTTCCAGATTTGGTATATTCCAAGCTCTGGAAATTCATAAAATTATGGCAATACCCCCCTGTACCACAGTCTCATATCAAGATGGAAGAACTACTACTGACTATTGAATTAATCTTTGTTATTTAGTGACCTTTCTATCTGAGCTTGTGATTGCCCTTGTATTACAGGAATAAAATTTGTATAATGTGATGGGAAGCATGGAGAAACAAGTGAGAACAGAACAATGTACTTTCATGGGGGGAGGAACCCCATTTCCTGAGGACCATGATTCTGAATCATAAACATATCTTCCCACTCCAGACTTCCAGAAAGAGTTTATACCTCAGGATAATCAATACATATGAAATAGGATGAAATGACTTATGTTGCAAAGCTTTGTTATGAGAACTTCAGCATCCCACTTGCTGAAAAAATGTGCATTGCCCAAGGATAGGAAGAAGCCTAAGGTATTCCATGTTCTTCCTCAATATAAGGATAGGCCTATATTGGAGCTATCATAGAAATAACAGGACGTGACGTCCTAATTATAAAGGCAAACGTATAGAAATTCCGTCAGAGACTTATTACGTTTCTGACGGTTCGAAATGGCTCTTTGCTGATTAGACCATGCATATCAAGCGGGGAAATGAGGAATGCCATGACGGTTGTGATGACATCACTTTGGGTGCGTGTGATTGGTCGCAGCTCGAGTCGATTGGGATTGGTCGGTTGTCAAAGCCGGCCTGTGGTCGCGATATGTTTGTCTGCTATGAACTCCTTACTCGTGTAACTTCAGTAAGATGGCGGCCGCACCTGCAAGGGTGCAGCGCCATAGGTGCCATAGGCCCCTCCATTTATACACTCTCTATGATCCATTCCCTCCCTTACCCCTCCAGCTATTACGTTCTCAAGACAGTCGCAACGGCCGAAAAAAAGTGCGAGCCCGAGAGAGAGAGACGTCCTCCCGGAGGCAGGCAGGCGTCGCACATGCGCACATGGACTTGAGGAAATACAGACGCCCAAGCATAATATATACTGTATATAGGTATATACAGGGTGGGCCAATAAAAACCGCCCCAAATTTGAAGTTTAATAACTTGGGCCCGTTGGGCCTATATCAATTTTTTTTACAGCAAAATGAAGCTTGTTCAATTTTCTTTCGAATGATATGTAATTTGGGGGGTTTTGCTTCAGAGAAATAGCAGCTATTACAGTTTTTAAAAAAGTGACGAAAAAAACTTCTTGAAAATGGGGTTTTACTCCAAGTTCCTTTTCCTCAACCTCGAATTTATCACTCACACGCTCACAGACCATTTTAATGACCCGAAATGACCCACTTTTGACTTTATGGTGCTCTAACTCTCCAACTAGGCAGGCTACCTGAAACTCAATACCCTATTCAGATTAGCAATGCTTCTTATATTTTATTAGAAGCAAGCTTCTTATCAATTACTTCGCCATGTCCTGAATAATGGAATAATGGCTCACCCTTCAGGACAGTTTCTGCTTTTTAGTTTCTAATAATTTTTACTACTATATTCCGCTCAGTCTACTTGCTGTTAGCCTTTAGCATTGCCGCAACTCTCCTAGACATGCTCTCATTCGGCTTGACACATTTCCGTGCAAATCAGTTGATCATGCTCTCGTCTAATCAAATGACGTATTCCCTTTGGTCGCCAGTCAAACCTTTTTATTTGGCAGCAATATCAAGCTGGGTCTTCATTTGTCTTAGCGAGAGCATACGTTTCTTGACCTTGGGTGCAGCATTAAAACCAGCCTTGTGAAGCATGTTCTTCAACAATGGGAGATGACTGCCCAAACAGCATGTTTATGTTAATTTTACGTAAAATGATTGTAAATTTTTTTGTCCATTTTATAAGTAAAAATGCGTTTGGTAACAGTTCTATTACAGTTGTACAAACGTCTTTACAGTGGAGACAGATACGTAAACAGTGATATAAAATTAACGTAAATTTTACGTAAAATTGGCATTTCCGTTTGCATTCCAAACAGCATGTTTACATTCAATTTACGTAAGATTTACGTTAATTTTCCCCTAGCATTCATGTGTATTTAACGAGCCTATCAGTACCTTTGAAGAGAATTGGTACACTGTATCTCCCATTCCTTTCCATACTTCAGAACTCTAGGGTGGTTGGACGAGTACACGAAAACTCATCCCCACCAGCACTCAAGAGTACCAAAATGACCTACTGCTTCCTCCTTCTGTACCGGAACCTCGGGAGGAGGAGTAGGTGTTCAAGGGAGCTCTCTTCCATTTAGGATAGAGAAGATGTAGTACTTGTGAGCGATTCTACTCTTCCCTAATCCCGTGCACTGCTGTAATAAAAAGCTTAACTTAGGAGTAGGTGTTCAAGGGAGCTCTCTTCCATTTAGGATAGAGAAGATGTAGTACTTGTTAGCGATTCTACTCTTCCCTAATCCCGTGCACTGCGGTAATAAAAAGCTTAACTTCAGCATTTAATGATTCCCTGAGTCAAATATTATTTTAAAATATAATAATTTCATGTTTTCCATATATATATTTATGGATTGCATAATAAAAAGTGGAAGAATGGTAAGAAAACCTGATACTATATCAGGAGAGCCAGTACTTAATAGTATTTGTAGGATGCAGGGAACAAGGGTTCCATTTAGTGAGGAATCTTGGTACTGCAACTGCGGGATGGTCTGATAAAGTTTCATATGGATGGTGTGGTGTTAATTTTGCATAAACTTGATATCATGCACTTCACGTCAGATGGAGTGACGTCTAGTTTATGTAAAGTACACGTACACTTTGGTGACGTAAATATAGGAATGTAAATTTTACGTAAACGTGATGTCATTTTCAAGGCAATCGCAAGAAATTTACATTGTTTGCAAAAAATTGATATCTTGTGTGAAGGCAATTTTACGCGCCGAACAGCCTTCTGAGAGTTTAACATTTTCGAGACATGAATTCAGGGGCGAAAGGCTTCAAGTTTACTGCGATGAAATATTGCGGATGAAAAGTCTCCTAAATGTTCATAAGTCGACAACCCGTCCCGTTAAATCCCCCATATATGAATTCCCCAATGGCACATCAAACTTGAGGTTGATTGATTTATTGAGGAGCGAGACACAAATTTAGGCGCAATAGGGAAAAAGACAGAAACTGTCCTAATGAGTGAGCTTCATTTCATTTAGTCTTCTCTTATTCAGGATATAGCGAATCAATTAACTAGCAGCTTGTGTCCAATAAAATATTAGAAGCATTGCTACCTGAAAAGAGTATTAAGTGGGGCGTCGCGGCACACCGGTATTTTATTCATACCATGGTATTCTGTTCTGATTATCATACTGATCCCTTCTACATTTTTCGATATTATTGTCGCGGTATGAAAATCGTGAAGTGTCGCCCATCATCATACCGCCGCCACGGTATGGATACCGTCGGACATCGCCTACAATTATACCGCCGCCACGGTGCTACACAGAGACCCATTTATAATTTAAAAAAAACCTTATCAACTATCCTCTCCACGGTGACGCCCACAGCCTCGGGGAAAATCGAAGCCCTCCTGGAAGTCACAGGAGTGTATTTAAGGCGGCGCAGTACCCTCCCCGAAAAAAGAGCTAGGGCCGAAGCGTTTCATAGATGTCGGAGAGTGTCTCCCCGCCCCTCAGACTCGCCGGCTCTCGGGCCAAGGGCGAGGAGGAGGGGGTGGAGCGTTAGGTCAAGGCCCATCCCCTCCCGCCTTCCCCTTCCAATCCAGGTCCCCCGCCTCGAGAAGGACCATACCCTTGTAGATATCGCTTGCCTGAGAACAGTGGTAGCGTTCTAAATCAATTCAGAATTCAGACTCAATAAATCTAATTAAACGTATATTGATCCTACATATTGGATGGAACCTAGGCATTGCGATGAGCCGTTTTCTTCTTTTCGTTGACGTTGACAGGCCAGGCGGCTGATTGCTACCAATTAGCATCAATTTATAATTTTCCTTCCTGGGTCCGAGAATGAGTCCCCTTAACTTTATAACCTAAACCACTATGATGAAGAGATCTTCCAGCTTCTTTCCTTTCTTGTACAAACCGCTAATTCATTTCACAGGTACTTTATCTTTTCTCTCCCTTCACTTTTCTTTATCCTCGAAAAATCGCTTCATAAAGGTACATGGATAAAGCAAATCATCGTGCAGCCGATAATTCAACGTTAATTCACCGAGTACTCGTATAAGTCAATGATAACCTGAGGTTAATTCATATGAAATTAGGGTTATATAATAAATACGATATTGCTCCAGGCAGCTCCAGGCTTGCTCCAGGCTTGCTCCAGGCTTCTCCAGGCAGCTCCAGGCAGCTCCAGGCTGCTCCAGGCTTGCTCCACCGGTCAAACCTACCCTTTTTATACTACTCTCAGAACTAGTGAAGCATGGGAAGCCACTCAGTGAGATATATGGCGGGATTTTCTAACAGAAATTAATAGTATTGCAAGCATTGAAAATTCCCGCAATCTCGCAGCTCTAGTACAGGAGTGTTTAACTCAAATTGGTTGGCGAGCCGCATTCATTACCCTGCAGATGCCTGCGGGCCGGACCCATATTTTTAAACTGAAATTCGTGCCGACAGCCAACCCCATAGAAAATTTCTCGAACATAATGCGGACCGGATGAACCACCTCCGCGGGCCGGATCCGGCCAGTGGGCCGTATGTTTGACACCCCTGCTCTAGTACCTACTGATGAGACAGCAAGTATCTCACATCCAGAAACGAACTACCAACGAAGACGAAAGCGTCCTAGTTTTTAATACAAACCTGTTTCTAACTCGATTCAACGCTATTAGTAGCGGATTGTGATAGCGACAACAATGATATGATCCCTGAGATCTATGGGGATTAGGAAGTAGAACTTTGCAGCCCATTGCAGGTGATTGATGAAAGTGACAGTGATAGTGACGAATCAGATGTGGCAGCAGCGCCAAGACCATGTATTTAATAGACAAGACAAGACACAATCCCTATCGTTGGAGATTGTAGAGGTGACAATGGGATGAACCAATCCCACAAGCCAATGTTTCTTTTTTGCGGCTAAACATTTGTTTAAATTTTATTGTGGAACTAGTTGAACTCCTGATGGAGACGAACTAGTATGGCAGACAGTACCTGTGAAACCATCAGCTGTCTCCTTCGTCTAGAGAGAGAATTATTATATAGAAGTGTATGAAAATGAAATGTCGACTCTTGTCATTGCCTTCATAGCAGCCATAGATAAATGCCTCGAAAATTAAGGACTACTGTTTATTCGGGAAATGTTTTACACTCTGTAACATGGGCAACAGTTGTTGCTTAGACGATTTCAGCATATATTTTTTTAAGTTTCTGCACTTTGCACACAACTGTGCATCGTTGTGCAAAATCTCATGCTTTAGCACTCATCACGCAAAAAAAATTGACGAGTTACTTCTTTGGTATCGAAGTGAAGTGTAATCAATGCAAAGTAGAATTACACCTCTATGTTTGGTGAAAATTTCAATTCGATAGGTACCCAAGCAGCATGTTCATGTTAATTTTACGTAAACTGAATGTAAATTTTTTGTCCATTTTGTATATATTTTACGCAAACCATCATCAAGATAATGTCAACATGTTTGCAGAAATGTCACCTCTGGAATACGTAAACCGTGATATCAAATTTACGTAAATTTTACGTAAAATTGACATTCCCGTTTACATCCCCAACAACATTTTTACAGTCATTTTACGTAAAATTGATGTTGATTTCCCCTAACATTTATGTGTATTTAACAACCTAATTTGTACTTTTGAGGAGAATTGATTCACTGTATTTCTCCCATACTCCCTTTCCATTCTTTGGACCTCAAGGTTACTTGGACGAGTACACAAGTACTCATCAGCAGCACTCAAGAGTACCAAGATGACTCACTAGTTCCTCCTCTGCGTACCAGGACCTCGGAAGAAGGAATAAAGACTTAGAGAAGTTCTCTTTCATGAAGGATAGAGAAGATGTAATACTTGTGGAGCTGGGATTCTACTCTTCCTAATCCCGTGCACTACTGTAATAACAAGCTTACCTTCAGCATTTAATGATTCCCTGAGTTACATATTATTAAAAATATGTAATAATTTCCTGTTTTTCATATATATATTCATGGAGTACATAATAAAAAGTGAAAGGATGGTAAGCAAACCTGATACTATATCGGGAAAGCCAGTACTTAATAGCATTTATAGGGTACAGGGAACAATGGTTCCATCTAGTGAGGAATCTTGGTATTGCAACTGGGGGATGGTCAGCTAAAGTTTCATATGGAAAGTGTGATGTTAACTTTGCATAAACTTGATATCATGTACTTCACGTCAGATGGAGTGACGTCTAGTTGTTGTAAAATACACGTACACTTTGGTGACGTAAATATAGGAACGTAAATCTTATGTAAACATGATGTCATTTTCACGGCAATCGCAATAAATTTACATTGTTTGCAAAAAATTGATATCATGTTTACGTAAACATGCTGCTTGGGTATTTTGGTTTGCTTGCAGTGAAATAAAATACAAAGGCATATGTTTTTGGAACGTTTGTAGAGAAATGGCCTGCCACGACTATGTAGCGTATGTGGATGTTTGACATCCACATGCGTTAGGGAAAGGGTTAAGGAGAGGAGCCAAACACATCCCCGCAAGCTGAACTGCAAATTCTATCCCTCTTGAAAGAGATTCGAGACCTCGATTCCATATTAGCGCCATGTGGAAACAAGAAATTTCATGTCTTCTCAGACTCCCTGGCCAATTGTACTTTCCGTCTCCTTCTGCGATTGGTTTTTGCGCCTTAAATGGGTCTATCTTGGAATTTCAAAGCCTTTCCTTATGTTGTACGTGGGAAAAGATTGGGTACCATGTGAAAAATGCAGGGGACTCATGTCAATGGCACCAGGGTGAGAATCGCTAAATCGGTGCTAAGACGCCATCTCGCGCCGATTGGTAGAACCTATTTAAGGCGGCGCAGTACCCTCCCTCAAAAAAGCGCTGGGGACGAAGCGTTTCATAGATGTCGGAGAGTGTCTCCCCACCCCTCAGACTCGCCGGCTCTCTGGCCAAGGGCGAGGACGAGGGGGTGGAGCATGAGGTCAAGGCCAATCCCCTCCCGCCTTCCCCTTCTAATCCAGGTTTCGCGCCTCGAGAAGAACCATACCCTTGTAGATATCGTTTGCTTGAGAACAGTGGTAGCGTTCTAAATCAATTCAGAATTCAGACTCAATAAATTTAATTAAATGTATTTGGATCCTCATATTGGATGGAACCTAGACATTACGACCAAGCCGTTTTCTTCTTTCCGTTGACGTTGACATAGACCAGGCGGCTGATTGCTGCCAATTAGCATCAATTTATAATTTTCCTTCTTGAGTCCGAGAATGAACCCCCTTAATTTTATCACCTAAACCACTATGATGAAGAGATCTTCCAGCTTCTTTCCTTTCTTGTACAAACCAATAATTCATTTCACAGGTACTTTATCTTTTCTCTCCCTTCACTTTTCTTTATCCCTTGAGAGGTGGACCTCGTAAATTAATTGATGAATTAGAAACTCCAACTTCATCCTGCGAGAAGGTCAGACGATGCAGTACAATACGGAAGGAGAAATGCAAAGAATTCCACGCTGGGAGGGTAGGATGAAAGGTAGGCCCCGAGGGCGATGATGTCATCACCCCCCCCCCACTTGAAGCTTCATTTTTTTCTCCTTTCTTGCCCTGGCCTCACCATAGCCTGCGGCTCTGTCTCTGTCGCCCGTCATCCTCTTTTTCCCATTGCAGTAAATTACAGTATACCATTGTAACATCTCCTACCATTGAATTCTTTCCCACTATGGCACTTGCTTATGCTAGATACTATGATACTATGCTTATCCTAGATTCGTTCCTCTCGTGATTTATTCCTTCCCAATTTGTCTACTAAAACAAAATCCTTCAATGACGGTAGTAATTTTTTACTTGTTTGGAAAAAAAATTTTAAGAGTAAAAATTCGATATTACTCTTTCTCCCAGAAATAGTCCTACGTATTATCCGTTCAAATATCCTACCCCCCCCCCCCTTCCCTAAATCCAGCCAATGATAATTATTTTATGGTATATCTGTACACAGGACGCCCTGATCACTGTTGCAATATAAAACCACCCTGACTTTCAATGACTTCAGGAACACGAGTTTTCATACTTCATACTAGCTTACTAGTACTAGCACGGTCAAGACCATTGGGAGTGCCTTCCACTCGAAAATATGTTTTTCTTCAAATTCTCAATGAAACACGGGGAGGGAACGCGTCCAAGACTTCATGGAGCTTTTGGAGCTATTCCAAGCTTTAGCTAGGAGAGAAATAGAATGAATATTCCATACTCTTCACAGTTACAGGCGATTTGCCTCTGGGTCCATGGTAAAGTCCAAAGAGGGAGTATATTAATTATAGCTTATTTTTCGAGTTGATTCTTGACCATACACAGAGAGGTCATCTTGAATAAAGTCGTTCTTTCCGTGACGAGAAAGGAAAAAGGGGCTTAGCTTTCTCTGTCTGGTTTCTTTGTGTTTCTCCTTCCTTTCCTACCCTGTCTAGACATGAATTCCTTGAGGGGGAATGCTCACCCTCTGTTCATCACATCCGTTAGTGAGGTGTTACCTTTCTGGCAAATGGACTCAGAGTCAAGGTAGATTGGAACATTATATAGGGAAATTATATGGGATCGGAGAGACAATGACATTGTTTTCTTCAAATGTCACTAGGGTGTGGAATTCTTTTTCATGTCCCCTAGCGTGCACGCCAATAAATTTTGGCCTGAAAAACGCAGAGACATCAATTGTCTCATTCTGACGACCTCAATCAGTCCACTCCTTGTATTTCAACTCAGTCGGGCCTGCTTTTGGGTTCTGTCGTCCTGACATCTAAGTTGGAGTCAAGGTTTGGAACTGGTCTTCGAAATTTATTCGAGAAAGACAACAGAACGTAAGAGGGCGCTGCAAAATCTCATTCCAAATGTGTCTTCTTATCCTAATGAATTTTTTGGTATTGTTCTTCCAGGATTCAACAAGATTAAGTGTTCGTAGCAAAAAAGGTCACTACCCAGGTCATCCTCTCTCGTCTAGGGAAATCAGCAAGTGCTGATTTCCCATGGTTTCAAAGGAGTCTAACTGCTAAACAGTGTCTTGCAGAGATGAAATAATAACTGTGCGGTCTAGCCCCTTGTGGATGACTGGTTTCACAAGTTCTGGTGTGGACATTTTAGTCTGGAGAACGGGCCCCGTGAAGGGCGTCCAATTTCAGCAAGTGACGAGACAAATGTGGTCGAAGTGAAGGCCATGAATGAAGAAGATCGAAATGTGGCATGCTGTCACAGAAGAGGCCCTTGGGACTGGAGCGACGGCATTGAAAAAAAAAATTCATTAAAAAATTTTTGGTGTGCAGAAATTTTGTTCATGTTGGATTCCCCTTCTACTAACTGGGTGCCAAAATTAGTTCCAGTAAATTACTGCAAAAAATGCTGCAAAAATTCAATAAAGAAGTTTCAAAATGTGCGTGGTTGGTGACAAGACCATGATGGGATGATTTCATCTCTTCAAAATAGTGTTTCTCAGGTAGCCGCCTTCAGAAACCATTCCAAATCAGCACTCTCAGATCACTCAGGGTCGAAGTCGTGTGTCCAAAATGTCATATGTCCAAAAAGCTTGAGTCGTATGTCCAAAAAGCTCGAGTCGCCATGTTGGTAACAATTTTCCAAAAAATCACGGAATCTTATTGAATCCCAGGAAAATAATAGAAACATTTTATTAGGATCCAGGGATATTTAATGGAATTTGGCTAGAACTTCTGGGGTGCCTCTTGTATCAGGTCATCCCATAAGTAATGTCGTTTTTTTCTCTGTTTTTCAAAATTAAAATACACCTGCATCGCATCAAGTTTCAATCAAGTATATATTCCCCTTCGTTCTCTATGACTCTCTGNGGAAAAGGGGGCTTAGCGTTCTCTGTCTGGTTTCTTCGTGTTTCTAGACATGAATTCCTTGAGAGGGAATGCTCACCCTCTGTTCATCACATCTGTTAGTGAGGTGTTTCCTTTCTGGCAAATGGACTCAGAGTCAAGGTGGATTGGAACATTATGGTCGTATAGCAAAAATGATATGGGATCGGAGGGACAATGACATTATTTTCTCCAAATGTCACTAGGGTGTGAAATTCTTTTTTAATTCCCCCAGCGTGTGCGCCAAAAAATTAAGACCTGAAAAACTCAGAGACATCAATTGTCTCATTCTGACGACCTCTATCAGTCCAGTCTTTGTACTTCAACTCAGTCGAGCCTGTTTTTGGGTTCTGTCGTCCTAACATCTAAGTTGGAGTCAAGGTTCGGAACTGGTCTTCGAAATTTATTCGAGAAAGACAACAGAGCGTAAGAGGGGCGCTGCAAAATCTCACTCCAAATGTGTCTCCTTATCCTAATGACTTTTTTGGTATTGTTTTTCCAGGATTCAAGAAAATTAAGTGATTTTTTTTTCAATTATATTTTTTCTATATCAAAATGGTGTGACGAAAATAAAACGTTCGTAGCATAAGGTCCAAAAATGGTCACCACCCACTGTCGTCAACGGAAATCAGCAAGTGCTGATTTACTATGGTTTCAAAGACGCCTACTTGCTAAACAGTGTCTTGCAGAGATTAAATTATAACTACCCTTACGGGAACTCCATATTCAGATTTTGTGCGAATTATCAAATATGGCCATAAAGGGGTGCTTAGCCCGGAATGTGCATGATACAAATAATGATTACATATGGTAGACTGTATTTGGAAGCCGTCCAGACCATTTCATGTTTTGGCCATTCTTAATGAATATGGAACTATAGATGGTTCATATATAAGCCCTGTATATGGTTCTTAGTTACAATGTACATGGCACTTATAAATATTTGGCATGTTTTGGTCATATTTAATATAATGGATATATGCAACTATATATTCCTAATCTGCAATATAGATGGCCCCCGCATGCATTATTAATTGGAGATTGAAGCAGAGGCTCAGAGGCAGTCACTCGACAATGAAATTTCAGGTAGGTTTTTGTGACTCACGTCACAAGGGGAACCTTACTCCTTCCATGCATCGGGCAAGAATTGCTTAGAGCCTCCTGAAGCTAAGTTACGTCTCTCAACATATTCATTGATTAGAACGACTTCCTTCCTTCGGTTTGTACGTGGGAAGTTATCGAGTTGAGGGTGAAAGCTTCTGCAGAATCATTCATTAGCATTTGAGGAATCGGGAGACACATAGCGGCGGGATGAACGCGACCTCGCTCATATTGTGAGAACTTTTTATTTCTTGAACGAACTGCAAGATGTCAGGCCATATGGAAGGTCTCAACGTGCTTGCGTGTGTATCCATGGACAGTACATGAGCTGAACAGTTTCCAAATATATTCCAAATACAGTATTTTTTCCGTATAGTTTATATAAGTGCCTCATACATTGCAAACCTAGCACCATATTTGGGGGTCTATATATCAATATGAACCATATATAGTTCCATATTTATTAAGAATGGCCAAAACATGATACGGACTGAACTATATCCAAACAAGGCTAAATTCAGAACTGTACAATCCTATACATACGCCTATATTTGGAAGTTCCGTAAGGGTAGGCGGTCTAGCCCCTTCTATGTGATTTGTGGATGACTGGTTTCACAAGTTCTGGTGTGGACATTTTAGTCTGGAGAACGGGCCCCGTGAAGGTCGTCCAATTTCAGCAAGTGACGAGACAAATGTGGTTGAAGTGAAGGTCATGAATGAAGAAAATCGAAATGTGGCATGCTGTCACAGAAGAGGCCCTTGGGACTGGAGCGGCGGCATTGAAAAACAAAGGATAAAAAATGTTTGGGGTGCATACATTTTGTTCATGTTGGATTCCCCTTCCACTAACTGGGTGCCAAAAATAGTTCGAGTAAATTTCTGCAAAAAATGCTGCAGAAATTCAATAAAGAAGTTTCAAAGTGTGTGCGGTTGGTGACAAGACCATGCTGGGATGATTTCTTCTCTTCAAAACAGTGTTTCACAGGTAGCCGCCTTCAGAAACCATTCCAAATCAGCACTCTCAGATCACTCTGGGTCAATGTCATATGTCCTGGGGGGTGACCTATTTGGACTTACGCTACGAGTCGCCATGTTGGTAAAAATAAAAAAAAAATCACTGAATCTTATTGAATCCCAGGAAAATAATACAAACATATTAGGATCCAGGGATATTTAATGCAATTTGCCTAGAACTTCTGGGGTGTCTCTTGTATAAGCCATTTTCTTCATTGCCAAGATTTGCTTTTGTGTCTATCTTGTAGCCGAATAAACATAACTTCCCGAAAAAAGACATAATTAATTATAATCTTCTGCGGTAACCTTACGTATGCAAGAGTTGTAACACATCCACGCAAATGGGCCCATTTCTCATAACTATGCAGCCTTCCCTTTTATTTTTAAGAGGGAAAGGGGTGAAAGGGAGGCCTCTGAACTTTTCTCAGGGGGACGTCCCCTTAGGTTAAAGAAATTCTGGAAAATCGGCCAATAAGGGTAGAAGAAGGTGGAGCTCTCTTCAAGCTGCCCTCTTTCGTGTGCGTGAGACAGGTCTGCCATCTATTTTTTGGAGGCGCAAGCAAACCATTATAATGGACCTCTATGGCGCCAACTTTTGGCTCAAATATCATGAAAACGCGCCAAATTTTTTCACTTTTCTGGAACCACCTTTGGCATTTCCTCGTATTCAGAGCTTCCTCACTATAAACATCTCTAATGTTTTTCGTGACTGCAGTCGCGTTATTCCCTTTCTTAAATTCATAAAGCATTATATGCCTAATGTGTTATTCTGACACCTCCATCTTGTCTTTAGTGTCCAAGAAAAACGGAGCACTACTACTTCGTGAAAACCTGCACGTATATTGACGACTAACCCCTGCACAAGTTAGCATAGAAACATTCCATGGGATGTTCGCAGATACATGTATAAAGAAGATACAAGTAAGGCTATGCCAGAAAAACGACATTACTTATGGGATGACCTGAATAAGCCATTTTCTTCACTGCCAAGATTTGCCTTTGTGTCTATCGTGAAGCCGAATAAACATAACTCCCCGAAAAAAGACATAATAAATTGTTATCATTTTCTGCAGTCATCTTACGTATGTAAGAGTTGTAAGACATCCACGCAAATGGGTCCATATCTCAAAACTACGTGGCCTTCCCTTTTGTTAAAGAGGGAAAGGGGTGAGAGGGAGGCCTCTGAACCTTTTTCAGGGGGACGTCCCCTTAGGTTAGAGATTTCTGGAAAACCGGCCAATAAGGGTCGAGGAAAGTGGAGCTCTCTTCATGCTGCCCCTCTTTCGTGTGCGTGAGACAGGTCTGCCATCTATTTTTTGGAGGCGCAAGCAAATCATTATAATGGACCTCTATGGCGCCAACTTTTGGCTCAAATATCGTGAAAACGCGCCAAATTTTTTAACATCCGCTTGCAAAAATGTAAAAGCAGCGACATTCTCCGTGGCATAACCTTGGGATTTTAGAATCGATCTTGCCGTTTTTGAGATACTGAGATCAAGTACTAGTTAGTACTTGGTCCGGTACTTATAAGTACCATCATTAGAAGCAGATCAATGAGTGGATGACAATGATATAAGGTTCATATGTATGGGACTAAGCGTTTAGGAATGTGAGAGCGTTTTCTTTCAGCCAGCCTAAATCAAAGGATACTGCGCCCCCTTTAAGTGACGCAACTCTTTCTGTCCACCAGAGGAATAACATGTCGTTATCCTTGTCATCCCCAGACTTTTCTATATTAAGGAGAGGAACCAGACATATCCCCGCAAGCCGAATTTCAAATTCTATGCCTCTCGTAAGAGATACGAGACCCTGATTCCATATAAGGGACATGTGGAAACATGAAATTTCATCATGTATTCTCGGACCCCCTGGCCCGTTGTACTTTCTGTCTCCTTCTGCAATTGGTTTCTGCGCCTTAAACGGGTCTATCTTGGAATTCCAAGGCCTTCCCTCAAGTTGTACGTGGGAAAGATCGGGTACTGTGTGAAAAATACAGGGAACTCATTTCAATGGCACCAGGGTGAGAATCGCTAAATCCAAGGTAAATCGCTCTAGCTCTCAGGTAAGGACGACCCATAGGCACAATGATCAGCTGTGATGGAGCCATCTTTAGTCCATGCTAGGGGTCCCGTTCCTCCTACTTTGCATTGAGATGCCAGTGTGTTCGGTCCCTAACTCCTCGAACAGGAGCAGAAATGGGCCCCATTTGTTCAAGTTTCCCGTAGATTCGAAAAAGACGTGATCGGCGAGCATTGAATTTTAGGTGGGGAAGGTCCTGTTCATAGAGGCCATGAGTTGAACTAAACTTTGAAATCCTCTTTTTGTTCATGCCTAGGCCTTCTTGATCTTGCTCATTCCAGTTTTCCTAATATTAATTTTTTTGTGGCAGTTGAATATTAAATATGAGTTAATTGATTGGATTGTATCTGTAGTGTAGCGTTATAATTTGCCAAATGTTTTGTTGCTTGATGCTTGTTACTTTTGTGATTTGATTTTATTTGAAGAATTTCTTCAGTGTCACTGTGGTAGATGATATTGTGATCACATTGAATGATGAAAAAATAAAGTATTGATGCCATTGACCATAGAATGTTTCTGAGGAAGGCGAAAACTATTGAGAAAGGGGAAATGTATACCAAAAGTCTGTAAATGCCCGAAGAACAGGCAATAGATAATTATCATCAGTGCTTCTAAAGCGATCCATTAGCAACCAAGTGTGGGGCTCCTTAGGGTTCATTGTAGTATCAGGAATGGAAAGAAAGAAAGGAACTACAGGGATGCATTGCATCATTTAGATGTTTTAAGGGCATCAGAGTGTTGCAGATCCATTACACTCCTCATTAGAAAGCATGTTGCTCCTATTTATATCCTACCAAGAAGGTGAAATCAATGACATGAGAAATTGAGATTCCATTATGTGATGGGCTTGAAATAAGCCTGAGGGCATGAACAAGCTTTAAAAGGGGTCCGAAGCCGCACTGGAGGGGGATTCTACGCCAGACAGTTACACGGACAAGTTGTGTCTGGGGATTCCAGACCGGGCGGACCTCCAGAGCAGTTGTGCAGAAGAAGAGCACTACGCGCCTTCCAGAGACAAGCCTTCCCTTCTTGAGGGGCATACTCGTCCTGACTTCCTTCAATACACACCAGGACGTGAGAAGTGCATTGTCTCTATATTTACATGATTCTTAATATTGTTAAACTACGCTGTTGATGTTATAATAATCAGTGATTAAAAGGCTCAGGGTGTATAGTGACTGACTCTTGTATTCTTCCTTGTTATCAAATACTAAGGCCGTGGAACAGAGAGATCGAGACCGCCTGGGTCCGAATCACCCGCTACCACTTACTACCCCTCAACTTATTGCACAGGGATCGGTATCATATAAATATAATAAGTTGCCAGCCTCCGAAGAGAAATAGTAAAAAAGCACATACCGAACATGTGACACTTAGTGTCTCTGATAACTGAAGACACCCTCACATCACACTTTCCAAATATCTTTTGGAGTATAGAAAAAATTGCTTATTTAAAAATCAAACTGTCAAGGAATTTACATGAACCTTATCCGCTACTAGCTGCTGTCAGATTTAATTATTGTATAAAACAGTCTGCTGTTCAAGAAACCCTTTGTCTCCATAACAACATCAATATTATTTTCCATTCTTTAATGCAGTCAAATTAGGGAAGATAGATTCCTTCAAGCTGAAATCAAGATGAAAATATGTTGAGGGGATTGAGGGGAAATTCACATGAAGTAAGGATATGTGATGAGTTGTGAATAAATTTAAAGGAATGTCACATTAAAAGTTGCATTTTATAGCCCCTTCTCTCAACCAATTAAATTGATGATGGAACTGCCACCTGCAGTACTAGGCTAGGCACAGACCTGCCACTCCATCAGTTATTTTCTGGTAGGCCCTTATGAGAGTGGCAGATGAATCAGTCTGACCTGAAATCTGACCAACCCACTATTGACGGAGCATGAGAAGGAGCAATGATATAAGGCAGAAGGAAAAGTCATGTCGGCACGACCGTAATTCACGTTTTCATGAAAATCAACGCATTTTGAGATTAAAGAGGGGAGGTCCCGATCGAGAAAGGCGATAGGCCTATTTTTCGAGTTTTCCCCTAGGCAGAAGGAAAAGTCATGTCGGCACGACCGTAATTCACGTTTTCATGAAAATCAACGCATTTTGAGATGAAAGAGGGGAGGTCCCGATCGGGAAAGGCGATAGGCCTATTTTTCAAGTTTTCCCCTGCTTTGCTCCAAGCAAAAATGTTTACATTCGTGGCTGTAGGGAGGGAGAGAATGGGAAGGCAGGCCGGGCTTGGACTAAACATGGCGCCTATTTGAGCTGTCGTCACTACCTGATGCTTCGCATCTATATACCTTGACCATCTATATACCCTTGTTCAGAGAGACCCCTCTTGGATCTGCACAGAAACGCGTTTTGGGGTGGAACGGCTCGCACTTTAGGATATGCGGTGTAAGTATTACAGGGTAGCGAAGCGCGTCTGTGGCACAGGAACCTGTACAAGAGCGTGACATCGCGAAATCCGAAACTTGTGAAAATGTTTGATGCACTGAAAATCTTTTGGAATGGGTTTTGTGAATTCGATGTCCGGCATCTCTCATTGGATCATAGTTGTCATGAAAATCCCTTTTCACGTCAACATCATTCTCAACTTTTTCGCTTTTCGTTCCTCACTATACCGGTTCACCCACTCTGTTCCAACTCCTGTTCAGATGTCTGAGTCTTATGAGAGTTCTGGTACGTATGATGGTCCTAATAGCCAATGGATGGATATGTGGATATTTGTTCTGAAGAGATGCAGACAGACATTTTAGTACATTTTCCCTTCTATCAAGATCAGATTCTCGAAGATATTTTGAGAACTCTTGTTCTAAAATGGCAGCATCCTTTAACCATGACTCTGTGGGCTTCAGCAAACCCCTTCGACTAATCTTCTGGATCCAAGAAGAGCTACCTGGATCGTTAGCAACGGAAGTACCGAGATCCAGGACTTTCCCATGGAGCTTGAAAGCTACAAAACTAGCTACATTGTGGTATCCTTCTCAAATGTTCACAGTGGTGGCTACTTCATCGTTTGGCGCATCAGATATAAATCCATCGGCGTAGGAACGTCCGCGAAAGTGGGGGGGCAAATGAGACAGGTCAGTCCTGGAATTCGAAAAATTACTATTTCATTCACGCACGATCAGGATCTCAATCTCAAATTCATTAAACAAAAATGCAAATATTCTCCTCCTCTCCTCGGTCTTGCTCTCCACCGTCCTCAGGCATACACTCTTAGAAAAAGGGGAGCGATTTTTCTCAAAAAAGAGAGTAAAATAGCTAACTCAAGTTTATTCATGTTTGTCACGTGTAAAGCCAAAGTGTCTTAGGGCATGATTGGAATAAAGATCCGTCGCCGTAGTATGGAGAAAATAATTGAACTAGCAATATAGTGGCGACTACCGTGTTGGTGACGTTAGGCCTCACCGACGGACTGTCTTTGGGTCAGGTCTAGGCCTACCTTTTTTCGTTGAAAAGAAACTCAATCCTCGGCCTACGGACCAATTTGGCTTATAATGATTAATCCTTCGTCTTTGAGACACCTTGAGGACGTGTAACGTTTGGCCAATAGCAGGCCTATTCGGTCTCATAGTCCATTTCACAAAGAACATGTAATATTGAACCGAATTTTTCTCTCGTCTTTTTCGAGTTTCATGAGTCATTTCAGTGCGGTCGGGGAACATTAGGCCTATCCAGAGTTCCTCGAATCGTTTCGACTCGTTCTGAGAAGAAAGTGCCTTTAGAACGCATGACAAACGAGCTGGCCGCCATCATGTTAATTTAAGGATGTCCGATGAGATATCTCCGTATTCCACCAAATCCATCCGCCACTGCAAACCACCACTTCAATCTCAGCTCATCCCATGAATTCAGCACAGTAATGTTTCCTAAATTAAAAAGAAAAGATCCAGACAACGATACTAAGGCGAAGAAGTCAAGAATCTGACGCAACGCCGGCATGATATCCGGCAACACTGGAGGACGGGACCAGAGCCATTGGGCTAAGCCTAAATTAACGGCATCTAATTTCATTTTTTTTAATGGCGAAATGGTACACTGAAAGCAAAAAAAAGGGACTTTTTGTCACCTCCAGGTCAATATCTTTGATTCACTTTCTTTGAAAACTACCCAGGAGTGGCTACCAAGGTGGGTAAAAAAAAAAAAAAATTTTACCAGAACGAAATTCACATCTCCGAAAAACGAGATTCAGTGATCTCCGCAACCCCGGGGAGATGGAGCTTCAAATTTGCTGGAGCGATTCAGTGTTGAGAGAGGAAGAAGTATGCCAAATTTCGTTCCTGTTCTTGCTCTCAGAGAGGAATACGAGGTTGAATTTTGTCGCCAGAAGGGGTTGAAGAAAGGTTATGGGCGCTACCGCGCCCATTGATGCACAGGACAACAAGCATGGTAACCCAAAACGTGACGCATCTTCCTGACATCAGAATTGAAAAAATTAGGAGTATGCTGATTTGGCTGACCAAGCGAGAGTCTTTGTTACTTCTTTGAAGCTTCTTTTTTGTGTGTTTTTGTTTTTCTTTTTGACGAGCCGAAACCAGGTGATCTCTCTCTCTCAAAATTTACGAAGTGTCGAGTCCGATTAGGAAGGCACGATGTAATCTCTGGTTTGCGGTCTTACAGTCTGCAACTGCAGTGCAGCGACGATTCTGTACAGAATATCTCCAGAATCCACCACGCAGGATGACATGACAAATAATATGTGCATGACGAGCCAGAAGCATGACATAACAAATACAATTTGTATGACGACGAGCTTGAAGGATGACATGTCAAATGAAATTCGTGAATTTCCTCAGAGGAAAAATTTTATGGCTGTCAGATCGGTTGACCTGATTCCCTGAGATTTTTTCCAGTGGGGATGCATGAAAGACATCGTCTACGCTCCCCACTTCCAAGAGACGTCCCAGAACTCCGAACACGCATTGCGTGTTCTACACGGTCACCACCGAAATGCGGGAGAGGGCTTGGGAGATCATCTGATGTTTTGATAGTTGTCGTGTCACCAGGGGGAACGATATTGAAAAAGCATAACCTATGCATAGAAAAACACCTAGATATTTCCCCTATGTGCTTGCTTATCATAGAACATTGAACACTAGTGTTTTTGAGCGAGAATCCACCAAACAGGAAGGAGAATCTACATGGTTGGTGGATTCTTGTGATACTCTGTACTAAATCGTCGCTGCAATGCAGTCGTAGACTGTAACACTACGAACCAGAGAACACATAGTGCCTTCCTAATGGGAGCCGCCATTGCGATCACTATTGCACCTAACGAAGCTGCGGCTGCAGCATGAACGACAGAGACGCCATGCAAAAAAAAGACTTTGATATACAAGTTATGCATTTGCATTATTTGAATATTTTACGACCACCTGGTGTTTCGAAAGAAATTTCCAAAATTGTTACCAGAATGTAAGTACACCCTGTACATTATCTTCATCCTCTGGCTCATGAACCTGTTGTGGCCTTTGAATAGGCTATATTGCAGGAATTTGCTGATTACCAGGATTTATCACAGGTATTTGTTGAACAACATTAGGATCTACCATAGTTTGCCCAACTAAAAGAAAAGGGTATTTCGGTCACGACTCTGTTCAAGCCGCCTCTCCAACGCAGTCTTTCTTATTTTGCCTTCATGGGTACTTTGAAAAAGTGTAAAGCTGAAAAAAAAATACATTGGGTAAAATGACGAAACTGGAACGGGTTTCGGCATGGCATTGGGAGGCGAGGCGAAGAGAGGGGCCCAAACAGCATATTTATGTAAATTTTACGTAAACTGAATGTAAATTTTTTGTCCAATTTATATCATTTTTATGCAAACCATTGTCAAAAAAGTCAACATGTTTGCAGAAATGTCACCTCTGTAATATGTAAACGGTGATATAAAATTAACGTAAATTTTACGTAAAATTGACATTCCCGTTTGCTAATATGTAAACGGTGATATAAAAATAACGAAAATTTTACGTAAAATTGACATTCCCGTTTGCATTCCAAACAGCATGTTTACATTCATTTTACGTAATATTCATGTTAATTTTCGCCTGGCATTCATGCGTATTTAGTCAATCAGTACGAGTCAATCAGTACCACTGAAGAGAAATGATATACTGAATCTCCTACTCCTTTACGTTCTTCAGAACTCTAGGGTGGTTGGACGAGTACACATCCTCACCAGCACTCAATAGTACCAACGTGACCTACTGCTTCCTCCCCCCGTACCGGAATCCTCGGGAGGGAAAGTAGATGTTCAAAGAAGCTCTCATCCTTTTAGGAAAGAGATGTAGTACTTGTGGGGCTGGGATTCTACTCTTCCCTAATCTCGTGCACTGCTGTAATAAGAAGCTTAACTTCAGTATTTAATGATTCCCTGAGTCATATATTATTTAAAAAATATATAATAATTTCATGTTTTCCATATATATATTCATGGATTGTATAATAAAATGTAGAAGGATGGTAAGAAAACCTGATATTATGTCAGGAAAACCAGTACTTAATAGTAATTGTAGGATGCAGGGAACAAGGGTTCCAACTAGTGAGGAATCTTGGTACTGCAACTGCAGGATGGTCAGCTGAAGTTTCATATGGAAAGTGTGGTGTTAATTTTTCATAAACTTGCTATCATGTACTTCACGTCAGATGGAGTGACGTCTAGTCGATGTAAAATACTCGTGCGTCTTGAGTCGAACTCTATAAAGAGGCTACTGCATAATTGCCTTTTGCACCTCTGCCCCTGGATCCTGCATATCTTCATACTCTTGTTGACTCTTAATAAAAACGCAGAATCTTGAAAGAAAAACTCGAATTCATTATTCTATGAAAGATCATGATGGATACCAAAAAATGATATTATTTTCCAGATCTGAGTGTTACACATTAGAGATGAGCGGGCGGGCCGAGCGAGCATGTGTTTAAATTCTCCATGTTAAATCAGTTTTCTCGTTATTTCGATATCCATGCCTAGGATGGGAACTTTTCGACACAAATGATTTTTACAGTGAATTTATGACGGATTAACTTCAACCTGTAGAGAATGCGGTTGCACTTGAAGAACGAGTGAGGCACGAGGTCAAACTTCAACACGATCGATTGGAAGGGGAAGATATAAGGGGGAAAAAAATGCAGAGCTTGCTAGCCCGCTTGGCTTGCTCGGCCCTTTCAGTCTTGACAAAGAAATATAAGTGACTTAATAACAAATTTTCTTCATTCTACCATCCGCAATGAAATGTCATCGACCAATAAAATACATATTCCAAAAGAGGTCACAGGGACTTAGAAGTCTCGCTAGGCCTCAAGGTCGCGCATTCCTATATATAGTCCTTCGATAAAATATATTTAAAAATGTGGTAACTTCTGAGTCCCGCCAGGACTGAAATGGTTAAATTCCAGCAATTTGTTTTTAGACTATACTCTCTCTTTTCCCAACCCGAATTCGAGATACTCCAACCAGAGGACAGAAAAATCTCTCCCTCTGACAGCCATGGATAGAATGGAATCTTTGAACAAGTTTTCTTCCTTCTCATGGAGAAGGGGTTTTCTTGACACTCTTGAAGCGTGTGAGTCATCCATTCACACGAACAGTTGATTTTGGCACGTCAACTCTCGTACTTGCCGTTCTATGCCCCATACCTCCCCGGACTGCTCCTGCAGCTTGACGGACGACTTCATACGTGTACTGGGACTGGCGACCTCTTTTCTCGGTATAAGATCAGGACCTCTTTTCTGGCTTTTTTGCCAGAAGGTGGCATTCTTTTCCTCTATTCCTTGGCGCCCTTGAGGTTGCTTTTCATCCAGACATAATGTATCATGTGTCTAAGCATCACGAATTAGAAGTTTAACATTCTTGAAAGCAACACATTATTACTGGTTCACAGAGTTTCAAAGAAAAATTTTATCGCTACCATGCAAAAGATGAAAGCGTTTGACGGTCGATTTTAGCAGCCATTCTCTAGTCTACAGTATGAAGAATAACTCGACCACCAATGTTCGAGTGTCGTAGTAACACGAGCTTAGGTGCGGTTAGAGTCGAACGGCCGCGAAGTTTCGCATCTTGGAAGGAATTCGACTACGAATGCTATAACAAACTCACTATGGTCGCGCCTTCGGCGCTTCATTGTCAAATATAGTGATTCATTCATTTGTTTATTTTCAAAGTGACAAAAACGTATGAAAAGCATGTACCTCTCGAAATGTGTATCGAGAGAGAACGAACCGATAATTTTATCGAAATAATTACTCCGATTGTTTCTTGTGTGCCTACGTACATCATTGTTTTAAATAACCTTGTTCAGTGTTTCTTGCGCCTCTGTACCCTGTAACCACAAAACGTTTGAGTTCATCAATGTTGTGTGGATTTGTGGAGAGTACCTTTAAGGAAACCCCATTTTAAAAAAAGGCGGTATAAGATCAGGATATGTTGCTGGCCGCGAGATGTCGCTTCTTAAACTCATACATCTTTCTCTTCAAACTTATCAACGATCTTCTTATTCGCTGGAATTGATCGAGGTGTTTTAACGTGAAAAAAGAACAGAGCTAAGGATGTTCATCGTGCATGAATTTATTGAAAATGCATTCACCTGTTACTGTGGAGAGAGAATGTACGGTAGACGATGGTTTCCTGATAAAACATCAAATCCAGCCATTAAGAATATCGTCAATAAGTTAAGAGAAAACGTTATCAGAATGACAGGGGACATCCTGTAGCATCATCTCCAGACCGCCACTTTTTTTAAATGGGGTTTCCTTAAAGAAGAGGTGCTCTCTACAAATCCACACACCATTGGTGAACTCAAACGTTTTATGGTTACAGGGTTCAGAGGCACAAGAAACACTGAACAGGGTTATTTAAAACACTGCTGTACGTTACAGATACATTATCCATGAGAACGGTGAAGACTTTGAACATGTCTCAAAAACGTTTTGAGTTTGCTTATCAGATGACATGTAACTCAATTTTCTGCCATAATAAATAATGGAAACACAGGTTAATGAAATGTGAAATATTTTTGTGCGCCACCCTGCACATTAGATGGGGAAGGGTCTTCTGAGAATTTTTGAGGAGGCCGCCTCGAGTGGGCAGATGCAGTTGTCTCGAAAGGTCCTCCAAGCACTTACATCTCATCTCTCTTGGTTTGAAGGAGCAGGATCCTGTTGCTAAGTGACCACTTCATCTCTACTTTCAGTTCATTCTAGAGTCTAGACATTGTCATAATTGAACTGATTTACTTTGAGAATGAAAATGGCCATGCTCACTTCCTGCTACAGAATAGTAACACCCTATTTCTTGATGAAAACGCTTGTGGGGAATCAAACGACAATAATATCGATGCCAAATATTTGAATATATTCACAATATTTCAAGATCATAACGAGGGATGAATTCTTAAGATATGGTCTGCCACAAGTGTTGAAGAGGACATGGTTGTGCAAAATCAGCTCATACAGTGTCATGTGTTCCTCTTATATATATACTATCTCTTGGTGATGGCATATCTCAATGCATTTTCACAAGATATTTAATGCGTGCACATCACGACTGCTTTTGCTTATTGGTAAGTCTCCAGATGATCATGTAGAAACCTGAGACCCAAATGATTAGCATTAAGGGCCAAGCATCCATAAAAGGGAACACGGGAGTAATGAAAAAGAAAAGAACGCAACGGAGGAGTTCAATTCGAGGTCCCCGTGTGTCGTTCTCTAGCATCATCCCAAGGCTGAGCATCGAGAGACCCATGTAGCCAAGAAACAGGAGCGCTTGATGGAAATGCCAAGCCTGAGGAATAGAATTGTGTCCCTGTTCAATTAAAGACACTTCACAAAAGGAATAGGGTTTGATACTTACCTTGTGGATGGTCATGAACTGGGCATATATCATGACACCAAATAGAAACTGCATGGCGGCGTAGACCTGAACATGCCTGGGACTCTTTGGCCGATATTTCTTCATTGGAGCCTTGTGCTACACAGGAAGAATGGAATGTGAATAACTTCTTTTCAGAAAAATATATTTCCTATGCAGTTGGTATTGATCGCAGGATTGAATGGAATCCAAAGATGCGACCATGAAGATATATACATGTCAGTTCATAATCATGAATGTTATTTTGAATATGCAAAGTATGAAAAGATATTAAAGTATATGTAGGGCCGAACTTGGGATTCTCAAAAGTGTATCAACTTTTTTTTACACTTCTTAAGTGTAAAAGCCCATCTGGCTTGGAAATTTCTCACATAGTGAGGTCAAACACCATGTGAGAAATCTGTGAATATGCTTGTCTGACTTCTCTTGTTATTTTAAGAAGGCAGGATATGAGTTGAGTTTTGCACAACCACAATCACATGTGCATCGCAAATCAGAGCCATCAGAGACACAAATGACAGAAATGGACATGTGGTTTTTGCAGAAATATGTGTATGCCAATGTGCTTTTGATTTTTCCTGTGAATGTGCACCAAACTGTAAAATAATCTTTAATATGTTTTCACCTTTAATTAGTGGCCTTCAGTCATCCAAATAACTGCCACGTTTCGGAGAACCCAATTTGTCAATGATATTGTAGATCCTGAGGCCATTAAAACGGTTAATGGGCGTGTACACGCCAATCGCCTGTCCCTATGGCTGAAACTCGTTGATCTCCATGTGGATGATCTGTTTATATTGGGTGTCAACATTTTCGTTAAAGTTGGCAAACCAATTGTGGGCAGCTTCACAGCTCAGTGCACTTTTCCTACAAACACGGCAAATATTCAAAGTTTCAACACCATTAACACCATCTTTCTGCAGAAACAACAGCGCCGAACATCGAACTTTTTCTGAAATTTTCATGATTGTTGACGGTTGCACAAAACAAGTCTTACTATTGCCAAACCTGAAGCAAGCCAGAAGACGCATCCTCTGCATTTGAAAAGCTGTAATTGACCATACTCTGCGTCAAATTCTCGGATGAAATTGCATTCACATGCACTGTCGTCGTGAAAAAGTAATTACTTATTGACTCTCAAACATTTAATGTATGTAACTGCTGAATAACAGCTTTTACATCTCAAATTTATCCTTTTTTTTCTAATTTCAAGAAATCATCAACTTCGAGACTGACGTCAGGCACGAGATCCTTGGGGTAAATCCTGGGTTGTCCAGGTTCCCAGCCTGGACCATAGAAAAGGACTTTCAGTCGGTCCCCCCAGCTCTTCATCTCCCACAGGGATTTCCAGATGTTCTGGAAGTGTTGAAACTAATTCCGAGAGAATCCATTTATTAGAGATGGACTTCGACTTGACTATTAGCAGCATGAAAAAGGCTAACTTGGAGTTTGATGGGATTGAAAGTGCTGACTGCGTGGGTGAGGCCATAGACAACTTGTTCGCCTTCGGGTTCAAATGTCCCAAAAATTCTATCCCAGATGATGAGTACTCCTGCATAGTTTTTATCTATGCAGTACCGGTTGCATCCTGTAAATATTAAACCTCAGAGAAAGCTCTTTTTTTCCTTTCCCAGCTTTGACAATATAATTGAACTGAAACCGTGATGGACTCGATGATGCGATGGGGTGTTGATGATGTACTCGAGAAGTCCCAGAGATGAAATAGTCTCTGTATGAATCCAGAACTGGTACATAAGGTTCATTTGGGTATGGACTAGAATGTGACTCGGTGGGACACCCAGCAGCGCCGTTGGGAGGTAGAAAGCCTGTCCAAAAAAATATGCAATAATATATGTGGTATCAGAAAAGGTACGAAATTTGGAAATATCTCTACATTGAATAAATCTAATAAAGGGCGCATGATCAAAGATGGAACGAGTCAACCATGCGTCTTCTTTACACCGGCGGCGTTATCTAAAGCCAGGGCAGCAAAATTACTTCGCCGCTTCCACTTCGATAAGCCAATTTCACTTACTCTTTTTCACCTGGCGTCATTCTGGTTCCAACGCTGGAGCCTTGTCCAAGCAATGGTGACTTGGTTTAATCATGGTCCCAAACATGTAGTATAGGTTTCTACCTGATGCTTCTAACCAAATTTATTGGACGGGATATCATTCAGATTTTCATTAAAATAAAGGAAACTGTACTTGAGAACAATGTATCATTCCCAAAATATTTTCCCGGCTTCAGTCAGGAAATCTGGGGTGCGTATATCTTGCCCTATCAATGGTTCAGCATTATTGAAGAAACGAGGAAAAGGATAACGATGGCGGCTGCAGTAGGAAGTAGACTGGGAACACACTTCCATGCGATACACTTCGATGCGAGTATCAGTGCTGAAGAGAGCAGCTTGAGTAACAAAATGCACCAGCTGTTGGGGAGACCACCGGTTACAGGAAGTAAAGAATTAGTACTTTAGAATGTCAGTTCATGTTCATGGTGGGAGGCTCGTGGGACGGCATTTGGCATTTAACCCATATTCGGTTTGCTTTTCGGAGGGAATTTTTAACGAGCTGAGAAAATTGTCTAGTATTCTTTGCTCATGCATTTACCAAAAAATGTTTTGACATGAATCAAAAGTGGAGAGAGCAGAGAATGTCTGATTGTAAAATTTAGGCATATTGCTCATGAATCTAACAGTAAAGAAATAGTTTCTCAGCTGGTGTTTGAAGGAAAAAACGGTGACAATCAGCTGTTATTGTCTATGGCTGAGTTATAAAGATGAAGGGGGAGGTCTTTTGTGCATTGGCATGTTGCCGGATCTCAGTCCATTAATATGGCGTCGTTGGAAAAATGATAAGGAATCTGGCTGGACTGGATGCATGTGGAAATACATTTTAAAAATCCCATGCGCGCCGTAAATGGAGACCTTCCTAGGCTCCGCTTCAAGTTATCCACCTAATTTGAGATGCTCGATAGATCTGTTCTGGGAAATTAATTCATACATCTCGTAAAGTCATTCTGCCTCAAGAGATTTACTTACAGCATTAAATCATTCGCTTTTATTCATTCTTTCTGTTATGGCACCCCTTTCCAGGTAGGGTCGCTCATTAACCCCACTGTACCTCCCATGCTATCCACATGGAACCAACAACGTCTCGAACAATAAATATTAACAATTTTTCAAGAAACCATCTACGCACATTGGATGTGGCACCAGGTGATCTAGAAGTTCTCGACTTTACACAACTATGGATGAAACTCTATGCAAGGCATCTTTAGAAAATGTATTCTCGGTGTTACATATGTAGGTCATTTTCCGAAATTTTCCTGAAAAAGGACCAATTCTGCTGAAATGTTCGTGGTATCACCTACTCATGTTGTGTCACCCCATAAACATTTCCTTTCCATAAACAACCCCCCCCCTTTGGGCACGTCACTGTTAGGAAGGATTTTAGTTGTAAGGATTATACTGAAGGGCTTTTCTTTGTAGAATTTCCTACCAAATTTAAATCCGCGGCAAGAAGCTTCAGAGTGGAGAAAAAGATAAGTGATGTTTGGTAATCCAGCAGTTCTTGAGGAACTGATATTAGGAATTTTTCTGCTTAAGGTACCTTTTTTTAACGCAGATATTCCTGAAAATTTTCACTCTCACAAAACGAAGAGACAAAAATTGAAACTTGGGCAAAAAGATACCTGTCTGGATGCATATCTGGAAAAGAACTCTTCTTTCGAGATACTCATAATTGGGCCATACTTTTGTGGAAACGTTTCCAATAAAATTTATTGTCAGTAAAACGGATGATACAGAAAAAATAAAATCCCGTTAAGAATATCTAGAAAACATTATTCAAATGAAATTCCTGCTATTTAAAATTATATTTCACTGTAACAAATTTCCTTTTGCAGCACGTTTCCAATAAATGTTCACCCCAAAACGATTGGAGTGGTTACAGATAGCTAAAATCCCTTAGAGAACTACCTCTCGGTACGACTATTTTATTGAGCTAAAGATCTTCGTTTTTTAGTTTGCCAATGACGTCACATAAATGGAAGTAACTTGAAATGGCAATAAATATGGTATGGCCTCCAGACTTTTACCAAATAGGTAAAAACGGATCTTTCGAATGAATTAATTTCATCCTAGATAATAGAGCGCCGAAGGCGCGACCATAGCTAGTAGTCAATAATATCGCACCTGAATAGCGATAAGTACCGATCTTCATGAAGGGCGAAAAGAGTAATCCAGGAAATTACAGGCCGGTAAGTCTCAAGAGTATCCCAGGGAAGATCATGGAGAGCATACTAAGGGACCATCTCTTGGATTTCCTCGAAGGAAACGCGTTCATTCGGGAATCTCAACATGGCTTTAGGAGGCGTCGAACAGTCAACATGCCGACGTCAAAAAAAAGTTTATGCAGGGTGTCAGACAATATTTGGTACCCTCTCTATATGTTGCACCTAGGCAATAATTTATTAAATATTGAAATTGCATCTAATATATATCGACGATCGTGACTTAGTGACTGATACTAATTCTAACCATGTTCTAGATATGGTAGAAACCTGAAACTTGGTACATGAGTAGCCATTAGGATGCTGAGTTTAGAATAAATAGTACTTTTTTGAAGGGGGCCTTTTAAAATAAATATTTTAGCTCCCGTCAAATGAAGGGACATGGGAAACTGAAATTAGATTGAACGTATCTACTGATATGCTGATTTCAGGTAAATTTTCACTTTTCTGATACGTCCCTTTTTTGGAAAGACGTTTTGCAAGAATTTGTTTTACTGCAGTGTATCGAGCAGAAGTAGGTGAAATTTGGCACAAAATTAGCTGTTAAGATGCATAGTTCAGGAAAACTCGATTTCGATGTTCATACCCTCATGGCATAGCTTTTGGGAAGCAGGAAATTCTCTGATTTTTTCGCACAGAGAAAAATGGAAATATAGAAAGGCAAAATTCAGTACTTAAGTAGTTCGCCATACTCTGATTTCATGGTATTTTTTACTATCAGTTTCATCCCCTAAGGGCACAGTTTCCGAGATGGACGTATTTTGATGTAATTTTCGTAGTTCCATGGAAGCGGGCAAATTTTGAAAGTGGGAAATTTGATCTCACACAATCAGAAGTAATTTCATGCCACAATGAAAAATGTTTATGACTCAAGGAGTTTTTACCACATTGTAAGTGTGAGGATAAAAAACGGCGTGGCACGACACTTCTCTGTATGCAATTTGACTGGGATTATTTTCACTGTGGTTACTTTGCTGTGCGTCATTTCACTGCATATATATTTTCACTGCCTTCCCTTTTCCTGTAGCACCCTTTTCATCGTGGGGCTTTTTCATGACTTTTTCCGTTTTCTTTTGCTTATCTCATCTCACTGCTCTCCATTCATTCCCAAGGGCGAGTCTAGGACATGTATGAACGACAGTGGTTTCGAGCTTCGGGTATAGTTTCTCCCTGCAGTTTCTTCATTGTATCCTTTGTTCCGTGCAGTCACTCCTGCGTGTTAAGTAGCAAATTACCTCGAGGACACCTACGTTGGACGCTCTCGTAGAAGAGGCCGAGCAAACCCTATGTTCGACATCGGCTTTTGGAACGTTCACGACCGCATTGTGCAAGGTCTTCCTCGCACGAACAATACCTTTGAAGCCTCGCACAATGTATTCCAAGGTGGTCTCAGATGTACACACCCAACGCTTTGGAAGTTTCTCAAGTATTTGATTAAGGAGCAGTGACGCCAGGAGGTCCGAGATGTGCAGGCACTCTCTGGCCATCCTCAGCCTCGGAAAAAAAAATACAAGACAGCTGATGATCGCCTCCTGACCTTGGCTGAACAGCGGCAGTCAAGGGATGTCCTTTCATATTTGCGCGGTATCGCGTATAACCTTCAGTTCTGAACTTATTCTGACAATCCCCCTATTTTTCTCCCGAGGGTTTTCCTATTATGCGACAATTATTAACCTGTTTTATTTCAATATTCATCATTTCCAGGACGATTTGTGCAACGAAAGTGGATGCAGTGAAAAGGGTATCACAGTGAAATGACATATAGTTAATTGACGCATGCGAATAACTTGTCTGCAGTGAAATGTCGGCAGTCATTTGTCTGACATAGAAGTGACTTGCAGGGAAATGACGTGGAGCCAAAAAACGGATACTTAAAAGGTATTAGAAATTTTCTTAGAGCTTAGGGGTGGATTTTTGAACAGAGAACTATCCGATAATGCTGCTTTATTGCCAGGAAATATCATGCATTTTCCCTGGAATAAAGCTATATCATCGGATAGCTCTATGTTTAAAAAAATCCACCCTGTAGCTCCGAAGGTGCGTACGAATATAATAATGCTCATTGGAATGTTTTTGACTACAGGGAATCCCAATTTGGCTGGTGCTTTGAATGACAGCCACCCTTTTTCCAGTATGAGACTGTTATGAGGACCGCATTGATGCCTCTTGAATGATTTTCCTGTGAAAATTTTGGAGGAAGTACCCCAAGAAACTGTTAACATCCCAGCACCTAACATGCAATCCACTCATTGTTGATAAATTCGTCCCCTTATTGTCTGCAACGCTTTATGCAATGGTTCAACATCGTCGGTTTTCTCATGAGGGCTTGCAATCATTCAAAACATTTCTGATCCCCTGCAGTGAAGACATTACAATTAGCAGGATAACATGCGTATGCAATTTCGCAATACCTGTATAAGAAAATACGGACAAGATGTAAACTCTAGAGGAATTGGGGGGCGAGGGCGGCAA
Organism: Darwinula stevensoni; assembly: GCA_905338385.1. NCBI lineage: Eukaryota > Metazoa > Arthropoda > Ostracoda > Podocopida > Darwinulidae > Darwinula > Darwinula stevensoni. Next base: position 5,945 of record CAJPEV010001837.1, on the reverse strand, counting down.
GTGTTGTCTGACACCTTTCGGATAATGAGGAAGGACAGAGCAAGAGTCCAGAGATATACGAGGGGTTACACGTTTCCGCGCGGACTTGCAATGATCTGAACACCAGGGATTTTTTCAACATTTTTCTCATGTTCAGCGGTTCCCAGAGGCTAGGCAGACACCTTCTCAATGTAATCGCCGCCAATTTGCACACACTTCTCAGCCCTTTTGATCCATGTGTCGAAACAGGCCTTGAAATCCTCAGTTGTGAAACTTTGAAGCTCCCCCAGAACAGCAGCAACAAGCTGATCCCTGGTTTCGAAGTGGCGGCCTCTCAAGGGCTCCTTCAGCTTTGGAAAGAGCCAAAAGTCACAGGGGGCCAGGTCAGGGGAGTAGGGTGGTGGGGTCAAGACGTTCAGGCCCGATTCCTCCAGGCAACGGACGGTGGACTTCGCCTTGTGGGCTGGGGCGTTGTCGTGGTGGAACCACTGCTTCTTGAAGGGCACCATGGAGTGACACCTACGAACCCCATCGAAAACTTCTGGCAGGCACTTCTCACGATACCAGTCCGCTGTCACTGTCTCCTTTGGTTCCAGAGGGACAGCAGCAATCATGCCTTTTTGGCTGAAGAACATGGCGAACATGGTCTTCTTCACCGACCTGATGCGCCGGGCCTTCACCCGACCAGGCACTCCCTTCATCGACCAGACCATGGACTGTTTCTTTGTTTCAGGGTCGAGGTTGAAGAACCAGGCTTCATCTCCAGTGGTCAGAAGCTGGTAGGAAGGAGCCTTGCCATGCTTGAAACGCTTCAAAAATTCAGCACACCACGTGGCACGCATGGCCTTCTGCTCGTCCGTCAGAAGGCGGGGGATCCACCTGGCTGATTTTTTGCTGTAGCCGAGATCTTCTTTCAGGATGCGACGAACAGCTTCTCTGTTGATCTTCAGCTCCATGGCAATCCTGGCGACAGTGAGACGTCCATCTTCATCCACCAGCTCCCTCACTCGTTCGACGTTGCTTGCCTTTCTCGACGTCCTCGGCTTGGGTTCACGATGTTCGTCATCTCTCGTCATGTGGCCGCTTGAAAAACGCTGATACCACTTGCAGACCATCGTTTTCTTTGGGGCAGAATCACCAAACACCTCCTTCAGCTCCTTCAGGCATTCCATGGCTGTCAGGCCACGACAAAAGTTGTAGCAAATGACAGTTCGAAACTCTCTCACAGTCAAGGCCGCGCGAACGCCGCGGGAAACTGGTACGACATCACTCGTACGGCTCCTGCGCCCTTCCATCCTGCAGGAAAATTACGAAAAAAAAAATGAGAAGCCTCTAGTAATGTAGACAGGAGGGGGAGAACGTCCGAACCGGCTGGGAGTTCGAGATATAATGAAGTCCGCGCGGAAACGTGTAACCCCTCGTATTGAACTTTTTAGCCGTTGGAGAGAAAGATTCATTTAAGATATTCATTAAGAGTAAATGTGAAGTTCTTCAAATTTATCGTAATAACGATGAGACGCCGTCTCCAGGTGTTATGGTCGCGCCTTCGGCGCTCCATTATCTAGGATAATGATTAATTCCTTTGCAATATCTGTTTTGACCAATCTGGTAAAATTCCTGGGGTCATAGGCATATTTATTGCTGTGTCAAATTACTTCCCGTTATGTGAGGTCATTGGCAAACTAACAAAAGGAGATCTTTAGCTTCTTAAAAGAGATGCACCCAGAGGTACATCTGTATCGTTTCTTAGCCAACTATATCTACTCGAATTGCTTAGGGTAAACATTTCTTGGAAACGTGCTGCATAAATAAGTTTTTGCTGCGTTGAAATAGAGCTAAAAAGCAGGAATTTCCATGCAATAATATTTTCAAAATGCTCCTAACAGAATTTCAGTTTTCCATTTACCATATATCAGTTATTTATTCTTCCCCTTTGAAACTTCTTGCAAGGAAAATGTCTTTGGTTGGAAATCTCATAAGGGAAAAGTCCTTCAGGAGAAACCTCGCAATTATTATAGTATAGCACTGCAAAAACATTAATTATTATAGTGTCGAGAGGAGCACTTTTGTACCAAATTTCAGCTTTCAATAATTCAATTTTTTAAGTGGCAAAAACTTATTTAAAGCTCGTCCCTGTCGAAATACCTGCCAATAGGGGATGTAATCGAGATTATTAGTGAAATCGTTTCTCAAATGATTTCCTGTGTGCTTAACTTCAGATTTATTTATATGTTCCCATTTATCAAAGCGAAAAATAAATCTTGAAAAATTTCCCTCCCATAATCTGCTTCGAGGGGATGCATCAAAAGCAAAAGGATGGATCAAAAGCAGGATCTAGGAGGGTGATTAAAAAATTTTTGACCAAAATGGTGAAAGAAATGGTTTAGAAAAATAAATTTTGTTTCTTTGCATTAATAGACTTCCTAGAACCCTTCCAGCAGAAATAACACATTTTGATTCTTTACCAATAACATTGGAATATAACACTTTGCATATTCATTACAGCTATGAATAGGTTGGTGATGAAGTTTCGCACGAAAAAGGGTCTGAACGGTAACCAAATCCAGGAGAAATTGAAAGCTGTATACTTTGATGAAGCCCCTTCATGACGCACAGTGGAGAGGTGGCATCATGAATTTCTGCATGGCAGGAGCTAGTTAATGAACACAGGACAACCTAAAACCAGCACCACAGCAGAATCGGTGGCAGCCATTCAGCGCTTGGTGACAGTTCACAATACTCATATTTGCAGGGATTCAGTGCACTGCAGAAAAGCTGGCAAAAGTGTATTGATATCAGCAGTGATTATGTGGAAAAAGTATAAATTTTTGTTGCTTGCAAATGACTCTTCTATTTGGTCAAACATTTTTGAACCAACCTCGTATTCTTTACTCAGCATTACATAAGGTACTTCTACGCCAAGTTTCACCTTTCTATCGCTCTCCGTTTCGTTGGACTAAAAATGATTTGGGAAAATGGGCCTCTTGCAAAAATGTGCCCTGAGGGGTTTTACTTAAGAAGTAAAATTTTAAATGAAATCAGCACTTAGAGAATTACGTGCCTACCAAGTGTCAGCCTTATTCGTTTGCCCTTTTCGCTGGTGGAAAAATATCTTTGGAAAAGCCAACCCACTCAAAAGTTATGCCCTGAGGGAATGCACTACAAAAGCTGAATTTTTTCTAAACTCTTCATTGTCAGCTACGAGGGTCACTCAATAAGTTATCTACCTGAATAAGAAAGAAACATTCGAGGGGAAAAATAACACTTTATTTTTCAATGCAGTCACCTTTTAACTCAACACACTTATTCCACTTTGATTCCAAGGATTTTATTCCCTGGGAATAGAAGTCAACTTCTTGTCCATGAAACCAATCAGAAACGGCAACTTTCAGCTCTTCATTGCATGAAAATCTTTTTCCCCGCAAAAATTTTTT